>JAMPIV010021283.1:0-140114 GCA_024509875.1 Oreohelix idahoensis | reverse complement strand
AACCCCAACCCCCCCCCCCCCTTTTTTTTTCTTGTTTTCTTTTTTGGGGGGGTGGGGGGGGGGGAACCGGGGGGGTATTTTCTTGGCGTTTCTTTGTTAAGATTAAAAATATTAACCAACGCGGGGGGGGAAAAAACAAAAAAAAATTGCGGTGGGGGATAGGTGACTATTTTCTCCTTCAAAAAAAACCCCCCTCAATCCCTTTATTATTATTTTGTTATTTTTCTGGTTTAAACCTTGAATTTTTTTTTTTTTGGACTTTGGTAAAAAAAAAAAAAAAATTGGATTTAAACCCCAAAATTTATGGGTTTTAGTGAGGTTTCTTTTTATTGATTAAAAATTTAAAAAAAAAAAAGGGGTCTGAAAAAAAATATATTTTTATTTGTGGTTTGTGGGGGTTGGTTTCGGTTGGGGTTGGCTTAAAAAAAAAACATTCCAAAAAAAAAACACCTTTCATTTTGTGTTAGTTTTTTGTATTCATTGGTAACGGGTTGGAAGCTGACAAAGGGATATTCCAAAACCAAAAAAAAATCGGTTTTAATGGCGCCGGGGCTTTTGGAGCGGGGGGGGCGGGGGGGGACTGGCCATAACTTGGGGGGGGGGGCACCAAAACAACAAAAAAAAAAAAAAAACCAAAAAATTGTGTTTTTGTTTGCCAAGGAAGGAAGGGGGAGCATTTCTAGGGGGGGTAAAAGGGTAAGGGTTGCGAGGGGGGGGGGGGGGAAAAAAAAACACAAAAACATCCAAAAACAAAAAACACAACCAAGGATATTGTTTTCGTTAAAAAATTAAAAAAAAGGAGCTTTGTCCCTTTTGGCTTCCCTTCCCAGCGCTTTGGTTTGGAAAAAAATTATTTAATTTACTTCAAACTTTCCACTGTTAAAAATCCCTTATTTTTTTCAACCGAAAAGCCCTCAAATAAATCCCAAAACTTTTTACACTTTCTTTAAAAAAGGGGGGGGGGGGGGGACCCAAATTCTTTTCTCAAGGCCCAACCTCTCAGTGATACAAAAAAAAAAAATAAATAAAAAATCTTTCTACGGGAAACCCCACTAGGGCCCCAACCTTTTTATTTTAATTTTAAAACAAACATTATAGTTTGGGGGGGGGGCCAATTAACCTGTTTATTTTAAAAAAATTTGGTTGGCCCCTGGGGTTTTTTTCAAAATTCTTTACTTTTATTTTTTTTCAATTTTTGTTTTACTTAAAAAACCTTTTTTTTTTTCCCCAATTTTTCTTTGGATGGTTTTAAAATTTTCAAAAAAATTTATGTTATTTATTTTTCAGAAACATAAACCAAAAGGTTTTTTCTATTATTGCCAAAATAGTTTTTTCTATGTTGAGAGTTTTTTTCTTATTTTTTAAAAAGGCATGTACTTAATTTTAATTTTTTTTCCTTTGGTCTTTTGGTCCCCCCTTTTTTTTTTTAATTTTTTTGGAAACGGGGCGTTTGGGGGGGGACAAAGGGGGGTAATTCACCAAAAAAATAAAAAATTGTACCTGTTTAATTTTTTTTTGTCTAGTTATTGTTTTCAAAAAACAAATTTGTTAAAAAACAAAAAAATAACTGGGTGGGAAAATCCCATGCGTTATTTTTTTTTCAAAACCTTTATTCTTTTTTTTTCCAGTTTTTATCACAAAAAGCAGGTTCCCCCTCTTTTTTCTTTCTTTCTTTTTCTTTTTGATCCTTAGATTTTTTTTTTTTTGCCGGGGGAAAATGTTCAAAAAAAAAAAACAAGGGGCAGGGGTCCAACAAGTTTGGGGGGGCCCATCAACCGCCTTTGGTTGGGCCCCGTCTTGTTGAAGGGGCTAGCAAACTCCAAAGAAAAAAAATCAACTTGGCTTTCCAAACTTTTCTTGGTCGTTCGGGGTCGGCCGGGGGGGCCAATCCTTCGTTTACTGTGCCCAGCTATTGAATTTCAAAATTTTTCTCTTTGGGGCCATTTTTTCCTTGGGGGGGGCCTTTCCAGTTTTTTCTTCGCCCAAAGTTGTTTTTTTGGGTTCGGGGGGGGGAAAACCCATTCTTCCTTTTCCAACTTTTTTTTCCCTTTTTCCCCAGGGGTGGGTCAAAAGGGGGGGGGCAATTAACAAAAAGCTTTGTTTTTTTTCTTGGTGGGAATTAAAAGGATAGGGGGTTTTTTTTTCTTTCTTCTTGGGGAGGGATTTTTGTGGGCCAAAAAAATACCTACTTTTGGTGGGCAGCAAAATTTCTTGGGTGGCTTTGCATTTTTTTTTGGTTTACCTCCCTTGGTTACTTTCCGGGGGGGGATGTAAAACAAAAAGTAGTTTCTATTTTTTGTTTGGTGATGGTATTCAAAAAAAGCAAAAAAAACAGATTTCTTGAGGAAATTTTTTTCCTTTTAAGGGGGGCGGGGCAGGGTTTTTATTATGGGGGGAAAAGGGGGGTGACAAATTTTTTTTCAAAAAAAAACAACATTATTTCCGTTTCTTCTTGTTTTTTTACTCTTCAGCCATATTTTACCCCCAAAACCCACAAGGAAGGAAAAAAAAAAGGGCCAAAACAACAAAGCCTTTCTTCAAATTTTTTTTTTAATCTTATTTTCCCTTTTTAACCTCGTTTTATACAACCTATTCTATATTGCTGGTTTTAACTTGTTTTTTTCATTTCGGGGGTCCTTGATTTGTGCTTTCGGTGGGGGGGGAAACACACCCCTTTTATTTTATTTTTATCCCCTTTTATTTGTATATTTCATTTTTTTGCCATTTTTCCAGTTACCAGTTTTGTAGTGATTTTCCTTCGTTGGTTTTTTTTTTCTCTTTAACAACCTGGGGTATTAATTTTATTTTTCTTTGTTGCAGTTTTTCTTTTCTTTTGTTTTGTGGGTGGGCGGTGGGCGGGGAGACTGTGGATTGTTGAAGTCTAAAAAACTTCTGGGGAAAAAAACTTGTTCCCATTGTTTTTGGTTGTTTATCGGTTTTCCCCAGTTGTTTAAAAAAAAAAAAAACAACCCTGGGGACTCCATACTTTTTTTTTTTTTAACTGAAGTTAAAGTTTTTTTATTAAAAAAACGGTTTTAAGAGTGTTCGCAAAACCAAAAACCTTTTCCCAGGGGATTGCTTATCTTAGAAAGGGTCTAATTGGGGGGACCAAAAATTTTTTTTTTTTAAAAAATGTTGTGGAAAAACTTGGGCGTTTATTTGGCTAGTACGGGAGAGGAAATTCCAGGTTATCTTTAAATCCGAAAAAAAAATAAAAGGGCTCCCCATTCTTGGGGGGGGTTTTTTTTTTGTTAAGGCATCTTTTTTCAAAGCTGCTAAAAAAATACCGGGACTTCATTATTTTTTTTTTTTTTTTTCTCAACCTCGGAAGTGAAAAAAAAGATAGCAAAAACAAAAATACTAAAAACAAGAGACGGGGGTCCCACCAATTTTTTTCAGATGCTTAAATCTGGGGAAAAAAAAAAAAAAAAAAAATTATTTTTGATTTAAAAAATTTTTTGTTGGGTTGTTTTAGTTTGAAAAACAAACAAAAACTGGGGGGCAATTAAATTTTTAGCCAGTGACTCAGGAGATCAAAAAAATTTTTTTTTTTAATCGTGGAAAAAAGTGTTTTATTAATTTTCCTCAGGGGGGGATTTTTTTGGGACAAAACACTTTTCCAAAAAAAAAACTGTTCTTGGGGAAAAAAGAACGGGGTTTCCAGTGTTTTTAAATGGCTTTAATTTTTTGTTTGGGGGGGGCCGAATTTTGGGGGGAAACAAAACCCGAAAAAATGGGGGGGGGAACAAAGAAACAAGGGGGGGGGAAAAAACAAGGAAGGATTTTTTTTACATTCTGTTGATAGGAAAAAAAAAAAAAAAAAAACCCAGGGGGGGGAACTTCAATTTTTATTTTTATTCATTAAACCCTTTTTTTACGCTTCCCCATGTGAAGGGAATTTTTAAGGGGGCCTCAACAAAAAAAAAAAAATTTTTTTTTATTTTTTTTTTACAATTTGGTCAAAAAGGGGGGGCCTTTTTTTTCCTAATTTTTCCTGTTTTTGCTGTTTCCACCCTTTGTGTTCTGGATCTTACCCAAATAAATCTATTGTTTCTCGTTTTTTTTTAAAACTCAAAATCTTTATTTTTTTCTTTTCTGATTTTTTTTTACCACCAATTCTAATTTTATTCTTATGTAAACCCCAAATTCTATCTAATTGTGGTTTTTCCTCCCTCTCTAGTGTTTTTTTATTTCTTTTTTACTTTTGGGGGGGGGCATTCACAAAAAAAAAAAACCAGGATTGCCTTTTTATGTTCAATTGCTATCCAGGGGCTGGGTGGTTGTTTCTTAAAAGTTTGTGCCCCCACAACGGCCAAAAGCCAACATCTACTCCATAATATTTTCCTTTTTATAAAAAACAAACAACAAAACTGGGTATTTTTTAGGTTTTTTCTTTTCTCAGTCAGCTTAGAAGATTTAAAAAAAAAAAATCCTTTTTTTTTTTTTTTTTATTAAAGTCCCATTTTTTCTTTCTTTTTTTCTTTGGGATACCTTGGGTCCGCTGAGTGCAGTTTAGTGTGAAAACCAAAAGTGGGCCCAATTCCATGGGAAATTTTTTCAAAATTTATTTTTCACGGGGGGGCTAGTTGGGGGTTTTCTTGTTTTTAGGGGGCCCAAGGGCAACAAAAAAAAACACAAAAACTATTTCAACCTTTTTAGATCGGGTTAAAAAAAAAAAAGCCATTCCTTTCGTGTGGTTGCCCCCAAAAGTCCGGTTTTTCCAATGCTTTTAAAAGGGGGGGGCATCTTGGGGCCCTCCACCCAGTTTTTCTCCGGGCCCAAGTATGTGGATTGGCCTTTTTGGCCCTCCTTATGCTTATTCGCTTTTTTTTCACTATTCCCATGGGGCGTTTTTTCCCGTTTCTTCTGTGCTAGCTGATTTTCTGCAAATTTCTTTTTTTTCCCATATTTAAAAAAAAAAATTGGGGCGCAAGGTTTTGTAATTCCGCTTTCATTTAATCAACAAAGAAAAGCCTTCTTTGAATTTTTTCTTCTTTGGGGGGCCCTTTATTTTTGTTCCTTTATTACAGGGGGAAAAAAAGTTTAAAAAACAAAAAAAAAAACTGGGCCTCAATTGTAGGTTTAAAAAAAACACGGGAGGGCAAAAGGGTGGGAAAAAAAAGGTAAAAAAAAAAAACCACGGAATCCCCCCAACTGGCATCTTTCAGACCCATAGGGTCGTAAAAAAAGGGGAAAAAAAAATGGAACTAATTGTTGAAGGGTTGTGGTGATGGTGGGGAAAACTAACAAATATTAAAAAAAAAAAAAAAACCAAAATTCCTTACAGGAAAAAACAAAAAAAAAAATAAAAAAAAACAAAACTACAAAAAAAAACAGGGGGACAAAAGAGGGGCCTTATTGGATTTTTTGCCAACAAAAAAAAAACAAAAAATTTCTGCCCAGGGGTTTCTCACAAAGCTGTTTTTTTGGTAGCAGCCCCTAAGGCTTTAGGGGTTTCTATGACAAAAAAACCCACAGGGGGGGGCTTCTGTAAAAGGGGAAAAAAAAAAACAAAAAACCAAAAAAACACAAAGGAAAAAAATATAAACACCATGTATTCTCCCCTATAACTTAGGGGTTTACCCAAAGGGAGGGGGGGAAAAAACATTCCCCGTCTTTTTTCGTTTTCCCCAAAAAAAAACTGTGTCGGTCCAGCCACCAGAATTTTTTTTTTTTTTTTTTAACTTGGGGACGGGGAAAAAAAAAATTGAGGGGGGGGGCTTTTAATGCGCATAGAATAAAAAAAATTTATGGTGAAAAAAAAGGATATTGTTACATTTTTGGGGAAAAAAAATTCCCTCATTTTTTTTGAATTTTTTCAGGGCTTTTCCGGGGGACGGACCAGAATTAAAAAAAAAAGTGTTCGCCCATTTCCCCACAAGAAAAATTGAAAAACAAAAAAAAATACTTCACTCTCCAAAAAAAAAAAAAAAAAAAACAAAAATAAACAAAATTTTCCTTTCAAAAAGATTTATTTTTTTCCAAGGTTCTTTGGGGCATCGTTAATTTGTTGTTTTTACAATAAATATTCTATCATTAATTTAAAACCAACTCAGGTTTTTTCATTTTTTTTAAACATTATCCCACACCCACTCTATTTAAAGTTTTCTTTCTTATTATGAGGGCCCCAATCTGTTATGGGATAAAAAAATTTATTAAAAATACAAAAAAAAAAACAAAAAAAAAATAAACACACCACAACATACAAAAAAAAAAAAACAAACAAAAACCCCAAACTTTTGAAAAAACATAAACAAAAAAAAAACTACAACAACAAAACCAGGCTTTTTTCACCAAAAATTTTGGGGGGGGAAACCCCATAGGGGGGGGCCCCTCCCGCTCACCAGGGGGGGGCATTCCGCCCCTCAGGGGGGGTTTCCACATCCCAGCTTTTTGGAAAAAAAACAAAAAAAAAAAAAAAAAAAAACAGTTAAGATATAAAATACAAACATTCAGTTTTCTTCAAAAAAAAAACTATAAAAAAACCACAATGTTTCTTGTTATTTTTATTTTTTTTTTCAAAACTGGTTTGGGGGGGGACCCCATGGGAAAAAATGTTGGTTATCAAAACCCAAAAAAAAAAAAAAAAAAAAAAAAAAAAAATTAAAAATTTATCAGCCAGGGTTGGGGCCCCCAGGGAAGGGGAACTCAGGGCCTAAATTGGGGGAACCCCTGAAAAAAAAAAAAAAATAAACTAAGGGCCGGACCCATTTAAAAAACGGTAAATTTTTAGGGGTTTTTTTTTTTAGTTCAAATTTTTTTTAAAAAAAAAAAAAAAAAAAAAAAACAAAAAAAAAAAAAAAAATAAAAAAAACGACCTCGTTGGGGGTCTCTAATTTGCCCAAAAGTTTACCAAAAAAACACAAAAAAAAATTTTTATTAAAAGTTAAAAATTTAAAAACATTTTTAAAACAACATAAAAACAAATTAACTTTTTGGGGAACCAATTCAATTTATTATTTTTTTAACTTTACCACAATCAAAAAAGGGGGCCTTACGCCTAACAAAAAACAAATATGCCAAAAAAAAAAAATGAAAAAAGGTTGTTGTTTTGTTTTTTTTCTTTTCTTGCAGGCAATGGGAAAAAAAACTTGAACAAAAAAAAAGGGAAAATTTGTATTTTTTTTTTTTCTGGTTTTTCGCCAAGTATGGGGGGGCGGGGGGCCGGGGGGCATAAGGGATTTTATTGAGGGGGGAAAAAACAAGACGGAAAATTCACCAACAAAGGGAGTAAAAAAAAAAGGGGGTTTGGCTTGGCTAACAGAAGGGGCATGGTGGGGGCTTAAAGTAGTTTTTTTATTTCCAAAATCTGGTTTGGGGGAAAAAGTGTACTTTCCCATAAAAAAAAAATTTTTTAGGCTTTCTGTTGGAATTTTCAAGAAAAAAAAATCTGGGACACAAAAAAATAACACTTTTTTTAGGGGGCATTTCTTTTTCCAGAATAAAAAAACACAAAAAAGGGCACTTTTTCAAAAATGGGGGGGGGGGGACCCCCCCCCCACAACTTTCTTTTGAAACAAGGAAAGGGGACTGGAAGGGAAAACGTTTTCAATTTTTTGGCTTTTCCCAATTTTAACGCGAATGGTTCAAGTTTGGGATTGTGAAAAAAAAAAAACAACCATGGGGCTCAAGGGGGCAACCCAAAAAACAAACAAATAATATTTTTTTATTTTTAAAAACAAAAAAAAAATTTAAAGGGCCAATTTATTTCCAAAGGGTTTTATTTTCACTTTGGAAAGTTTTGGTTGGTGTTTTACCCAATAAAAAAAAAAAAACAATTAATTTGTTTCAGGGTTTGGCCAGGGAATTTTTTTAACACGATCAAAACTAAAAGGGAAAAGGCAGAAAAACATAAACAAAAACCCAATAATTCCCAAAAAAAAAAAAATTATTCTGGGGACTGAAAAAACACAAAAACACCTTGTTATTTAAAACAAATGTGGACCTACCTTAAGGGAGAAACAAATTTGGTGGGGTTTTGCATTTTACTTGGGGGGGATAAAAAAAAATTGTTTAAACATAAAAAAAGAAAAACCAACAAAAAATGTTAGTAGGGAAACTGAGTTCTTGTTTTAATTGGGGCAAGGGGAAAGGTTTAAAAAAATACGAATTGTGTTTTTTTTTTTTTCCTATTTGTTATTTTATTTTAAAAAAAAAAAAAAAAAAAAGGTAGCTTTTTGTTAAGGATTTTTTTTTTTTATTTTTCATCTTGATACAAAAAAATTTAATAATCCCCCAGATAAACCAAAACCACAAAAAAAAAAAAAATCCAAAAAAAAGGTCCAATTTTATTTTGGGAAAAACCTTATTTCATTTTTTGGGGATTTTAAATGTTTAAAAAACAATTAAAGTTTTTTCACTTGTGAAAAATTTATTTTATTTTGGAAAAATAAAATAAACCATCTTGGTCTACTTTTTTTTTTTTTCAATTATTTTTTTTTAGGTGCGGTCCCTCTCCTTTTGTGTCCTCCGTTTCCTTAAAAACAAAAAAAAAAAATTAAAAAAAAAACCCATTAATGTCCTCTTTTTTTTCCATGGGGGGAACGGGGAATTTGGGTTACAAAAAAAAAACCCTTTAACCAATTTACGGGGCTGTAATGAGAAATTTTTACCTTTTAAAGGGGGGGGGGGGGGGGGGGGGGGGGACGTTTTATTTAAAAAAAAAGGTAAAAAGAGGCTCAAAAAAAAAAAAAAAAAAAAAAAAAAAAAAAAAAAATGAAAAAAACGGGGGGGGGGGGGTGGTGGGGGGGGGGGGGGGGCTTCCTTTTTTAAAATAAAATTTTGGAATTTCAACGTTTTTATTTTAAAAAATTGTCTTTTTTCTTTTTAAAAAAATTAATTTGGGGTTTAACCAGGGTACAAGGGCCCAAGAAAATGGAAAATAAAAATATTTTTTACAAAACAAAAAATAAAAAAAAAACAAAGGGGCACTAAAAAAACCCCATATGGTTGAATAATTTCTGGGGGGGGGGGGGGGGGCGGGGGGGGAACCGGTTTCCACCCCCAACAATGTTGATTAAAATTTTGGGTTGGGGTCATTGGGGGGTAAAAATTAGTTTAAAATTTTTTTTTTTTTTCATCATTTTTTTTCAATTTTTCCCTATTTAGTTTCGGGGCTGTAGTCTGGTCACTCTTGCCTCAGGGGGAAAAACCTTATCAACCCAAAAACAATTTCACATCTGCTCCTTGTTAATAGGTGGTTTTTCTGTGGCCCCCAAAAATTTTTGTTTTACCATGATTTTGATTGTTTTAACGGGGGGCCCAGCCCAAACATTTTTCCAAAAAAAAACAACCCACTTCAATTTTTTTAGTTTTTTTTGCCTTGTACAGTTTGGGGGCCTGGAGGGGGAGTTTAACCCAGATATTTTCTTTTTCCCTTTTGGGGGTCTCTTTTCCTTTCCTAGGGGGGGACAACTCTAGGGGAAAAACAACAAAACTAAGTAGGGGAACAAACAAAACAAAAAAAAAACAAACAGTGGGGGTTTTTTGTTTCAATAATTAAAAATTGTGTTAAAAGGGTTCAGGGGAGGGGCTCCACTTGCCAATGTTTGCTAAAAAAAAAAAAACAAAAAAAAAATAAAAACAAAAAATTTAATTTAGATTGTTTTTTTTTACTGGGTGAATTTTTGATCTTTTTTTAAAATTCCGAATTTTGGGAATATTTAGCTTGTTTCTTGGGGGGAATTTTCCTGAGGTTTTTAGTTTTTCTCGGGGATACAAAATTTACTGTTTTTTTTATTAACTCAAAAGGGGGGGAACGGGGTTTTTTTTTGATGTGGGCTGAAGGAATTTAGGGAAGGTTTTTTAATTAGTTTTAACAAATAGTTTACAGGGGCCACTTTTTTTTTGGCGGTGGTTTGTTTACGTTTTTTTTTTGGCCTGGACTTCAGTATATTGCTTAAAAGGGGGGGTGAAAAACAAAAAAAAAAATTTTACAATGGGTCCACTCTTTTTCTTAAAAATATTTTTTGAGGTTTTGCGGTTTAAGGGGGGAAGTTTAAAAAAAGGGGGATTATTAACAATAATAAAAACCAAAAAAAAAACCCCAAAAAAAAAAAAACAAAAACACTTTTTTTTTACTCTCTTGTCCTAAAGTGGGGGGAAAACAGAGCGGTGGAAAAAATCATAACAAAAAAAAAAAAAAAAAAAAAAAAAACACATTTTTAAAGTTCAGCAAGGAACTAAAAAACAAGAAACAAACCAAAAAAGATTGTATTTTAAAGTTGTAAACTCCATTGAAAATAGTTCAGCCAACCATTTTCCAGTGGGAAATTTTGCCGTTATTGGGGGGCATTTGGGAAGCTTTGGGGGGAAAAAAATTTTTTATTAGGAATTGATTAACAAAATGGGGGAAAATTATAGTTGTTGGGAAGGGAGCGGGGGGGGGTGGGGGGGGGACAGGTTTTTTTCAAAATACTTCTGTTTTAAAACAATAAACAATTATTAAACAACCCCAGATTTCCTATAAACCCCAATTTTTTCTTATTAAAAAAAAACAAAAAAAAAAAAATAAAAAAACAAAAAAAAAAAAACAGGGCCGTTTCTTTTTTTTTATTCCCTCCTTAAATTATTTTTGGAAAAAAAAAAAACCCACAAAATTTACAAGGGTTTCCCCACGGACAATTTTTTAGGGGGAGTCTTAATTAAACATTAAAGCACTGGGCCAGTTTTTAATTAATTAAAATTTTTACAAACCAACCTTTGAGAGGAATTTTTATTTACTGGGGTAACAAAAATCAAGCAACTTGCAGGTAAAATATAAAAATTTTCAGTTGTAAAAACCACCCTGGAGGGGGGCCGACAAAAAATTAATTTGTGGAGTTACAAAATCACAAGCCCAAACTTTCAAACACAAGTCAAAATTTTAATTCAAGGGTGTAAAAAAAAAAAAACAAACCTGAGAGGGGGGGGTGTAGTTACTGAAGGCTACAATTTTTCCCAAGGTGTAGTGGCGAGGTTTTGGGTTTTTTCAGGGTTTGTTTAAAAAAATCGGCGGGGGGTTGTTATTTTTTTACATTTTTTAACTGGTTTGTTACCTTATTTAATTATTTTGTTTGTTTTTTGGGGAAAATATTTTTAAAAAAGGCTGGTTTTCCCCCACTTTTTCTTCTTCGGGCTTGGGTTTAATGTTATTTGGGGTTAATTTTGTGGGTTAAGGCTTTTCTGGGTGATCGTTTAAAAAAGACAAAAAAACAAAAGGGGTGGGATTTTCCCCTTCGCGTTTTTTCTTTATTTGCATTTAATTTCTTGCCGGGGTTAAGGGTTTTTGTGGGTAAAACAACTTTCTTTGTGGAGAAAAAAGGTTTATTCGTTTTTTGCTGGAAGAAAAAAAAAAAAAATTTTATTTATTTATAAAAAAAAACATTTAAAACAAGGCTTGTGAAAAAAACTCCAAAAAACCCGGTAAAAACGTTGAAAAAGGGGAAAAGGATATTCAAAAAGCTTTCAGTTCCTGGGAGGGTTTTCCCAACACTTGGTTTATTTGGGAAGGCGTTTCACATTCTTCAATTTTTTGATAATTACCAAAAACATTTTTCCCAACCAAAAAAAACTTTTTTCTTTTTTCATATAAAACCAGTCAGGGGGGGCCATTTTTTAAAATGGTGCAATAAAAATTTACCCAAGTTAATTCCCAAGGTTTTAAAAAAACATGAGGCCATAAAAAATTCCTGGGTTTCCCGTGGTTTCAAAAAACCAATTTTTATGGTTTTTCAGATGAAAACTCATGGGGGGGGGGGGGGCTTATGGGTAACATTGCGGGCTTTTGGCTGTTTAGGGGTCAACCCTAAGGCCAGAAAAAATGGGGACGCGGGGGGGTGCATGATGTTCTCGTGGGGACCACATGAAAGCTGCAGTATATGTTGTAATGTTATCATTAATAAGTGTAGATATGTCTTCTCTCCAAAAAAATCTCGTAATTAGGGGGGGCGATTAGGGGTCTTAATAAATTTTGACTTATATACATACCTGCAATCACTATTAGTAGTAATATTTAGTCAATACATTTCATTCAAATTAATTAGTGAATTAATTAACTGGGGGTCTAGGGGTGGAAACACTTGTATCTGTATTTAATATTATGGGGGGATAAAAAATGAATTCCCATAGATCAGTAGTCGGCTCTATTTAGATTACTTTAAAGGGCACCTTCTCACTTTGCTGAGAAAAGGGAACATACAAGACACGACTTACAGGGGGACAACGGGAACTCTTTTTCTCTGGGGCCTATGGGGAAACGGGCAACAAGGGGGCCCATAGAAAAAAAAAAAAAACAAAAGGGGTAATGTTTTACAACACAAAGGGGTATTCACCCAAAGGGGCGTTTGGGAAAACCTATCCCCAAAAAAACGCGGGGAAATTACGTTTTTCCATAAAATCTTAGGGATAATTTTTATTTTTTCGCGTTTTTTTTCCAAAGTAAAGTTCCGTTTTACGAAAATATGTGGGGGGGACCATAATTTTTAAATTTAATGGGTTTATTCGGGCCCCAAAAAAAACTGTTGGGCGCACATTGTGCTAAAAAACCCAGCAAAAGAACGGGCCGTCCATTCTTAAAAAAAAAATAACAAACACCGTAAAAAAAAAAAAAAAAAAAAAAACAAATTTTTTCCAGCCCCAAATTCGGCGGCAGTAAATTTTTTTTTTAAATTTTTTTAAAAAAACAATTGTAAAAAAAAACCACCTGACACAAGGAAAAAATATTTTTTAAACTGGAGTTTTTTTTTTTTACCCCCATCCCAAAAAAAAAAACACTTGCGCCAGTTATAATTTTTTTAAAATTTCAGTGTTTAAAAAAAAATAACCCCAACCCTATCAGAACGGGGGAAACAAAGGAGCTTTCTCTTTAAAATCCAATTCCTCAATCCAAAAAAAAAATCCAACTTTTTAAAAATTTATTTCTTTCCTTCTTTTTGGTGCAAAAAATCAAAAATATTTAAAAATAAAAAAAAAAAAAAAAAACATTATTCTTTTACAAAAAAAACCCCCCAACATTTCAAGTTTCTTCGGGAACAAAAGGGAAAACACACTTTTTAGCCATGGGGGGGGGGGGGGAAACCATTCCCCAAAAACAATTTTCTTTGCAAACAGAAAAAAAAAAAAAGGGGGGGGGAAACATGGAAATTTTGAAAAAAGAAAAATTTTAAAAAAAAACTTATTTTTGGGCCAATGGCTTTTCTTCCAAATTTTTTTCCAAATTTTACAGCACCTGCCAGGACAGGGGAAAAAAAAATTTTCCCATTTTCCCACAAAAAGGAATGAATTCCTTCTTTAAAAACCGGTTTTTATTGTTTAAAACCCCTTTTATTTCCGTGCCCAATCCATCGCTGAAAGGTTCAGGGCTTGGTTTATTTTCGGAAAAAATTAAAAAAAACCTCGGGGATTGTATAAGAAACAAAAAAAAAAAACTTTTTTCTTTTTACCCCGGGGTAAAAAATACCGGGGGGGGGTGGGGATGGAGTGTTCTAAAAAAATGTAAAAAAATTTGGAATTACTTTTTTATTAATTAGGGCTATTAAAAAAAAAACAGGTACAAAAAAAAAAATACCAAACTGATTTAGCAAAACCCATGGGAAAAAAAAAAAAAAAAAAAAAATTCACTTTTTATTACCCAAAAAAAAAAATGAACAAAAAAAAAAAAAAATAAAAAAAAAAAAAAAAATTGTTTTCCAAAACAAATAACCAAATTATCTGGGAAAAAAAAAAAAAAACAAATTGGGTTTTTCAAATGTTAATTTCAAAAAAAAAAACTCATTAATACTGTCAACAAAAAAAAAACCCAGTTTAGGGTTTTAACAATTTTTAAAAATTGTCTAAACAGGTATTTTTTTTTAACCTTTTTCATTTTTTAATTTCAAAAAACCATGTTTTTTTAAAAAAAAAACAAAAAAAAAAAAGGGAAAAAAAATAAAAAAAAACTAATTCCCAACAAAAAAACAAAAAAAACTCAAAAGTAAAAAGGGAATAAAAAACCAATATCAAAGGCATTTGGCTTTCAAAACAAAAAAAAACCAAAAACAAACAACCTTTGTTTTTTTCACTTTTTATTTGGTTTTTACCTATAAAACTTGAAGGATTTGGGGGGTGGGTTGGGGGGGGGGGAACTTTTCCTTCTTTCCACTGCCCAAAGGGGCAATTAAAAAAATCAACCTATTCTCCATTTTTGTTTTCTACCCCTTCCTTTCCCCCAATTCCCTTATTCCTCCTCCACCCCCAAAACAACATTAAAAAATCAACCTCTTCCTCCCAATCTTTCAGGGGGATTTTTTCAAATTTTTTTCATATTCCCTTCAAAAAAAAAAAACCAAAAAAAAAAAAAAAAAAAAACAAAAAACATACCACAAAGGGGGAAAATTTAAAAAATTAAAAAAAAACAAATTTCAAGGGCCATTCAATTTTTCTTTTTAAAAAAACTTTTTTTTTTTTTCTCTTTCTACCATGAAGGATTTCATCAAAAAACAAAATATTTTACAAGTAAAAAAAAAAAACCAAATAAAATTTTAAACCAAAAATTTCCATGTTATTTTCCACCAAACAGGGGGGGGGGGGGAAAAAAATTTTTTTAAAGGATAATGGGGGGAAAGCTACTTTTTTTATTTTTTTAAACTTATTAACAAGGAAAAAAAACTAACCAAAAAAAAAATTTATGGTCTTTGGGGGGTCTCTTTTTTCCCCCATGTTTTTTTTTCCCTTGTTTTTTGGAATTATTAAAATCTTGCCCCCCCCTTTTTCCCTTTCAGTTTTTCTTGATTTTTATTTCTTTTAAACACCTCTTCTTTTAACATTCTTTTCCTCATTTGGGGTTATCCTTTAAAGGTCTTGGGAAAAAAAAAAAACCAACTGGTTAATCTGGCTTTTTTGTTTTATTTAAATTCTTTTTAAAAAAAATCTGTTAATTTTTTAAAAACTTTTCTCCCCCCCCATTTTCATTTTTCCAAAAAAATGGGGGCAAATAAAAAAAGCCACCCTAAAACAAATTCTAATTGTATTTTTTAGGGGAAAAATGGTTAAGGCTTGATGGGGCCAGGGGGGAAAAAAAATGTATATCAGCTTGTTTTGTTTTTTACCCCCAACCTTGTACTGTACCAAAATTGTAAGCTGTTTCCTATGAAAAGGGCAGCAAAAAAATAAAAAAACCCACTTTTCCATTTTCCCTGTTTTTAAAAAATTTTTTGGGGGGAAAAAAAAAACCCAAAAAAAACAACTTTAATTCAGCAAAAGGGGGTGCGTTAGGCTAAAAAAAAAATAAAAAAAACCCCCCAACAGTTCCATTAATTTTTAACGGGTTTATTTTAAAAAAAAAAAAAGTTTATAGGTTTTTTTCAATTTTCATTTCCAAAATCTTAAATTTCTTTTCATAAGTGCTCAAACAACTGCAAGCCTGGGTTTTTTTTTTCCCCCTTGGGGCCAAGTTTAAAAAAAGGCCTTTTGCCCAACCAAAAAAAAACAACCATTTTTTTTTTTTTTTCAACCATTCGGCTCTTAATTAGGGGGGTGGAGGCGGGGGGGTTTTGTTTTCTGTGGGGGGGGCTAATTTGGTTTTTTTTAACCCCCACGATTTTGAAAGTAAAGTCCAAGGGGGGGCCCCCATTTTGCCAAACCTTCTTCATATTAGTCTTTGCCTTGTTATTTGGGACAATAATGATGCATGAGTGAGAGGAGGAGTGAAAACCCATAAAAAAAATCCTTTTTTCTTTTCACAACTGGGGAAAAAAAAATTGGATGGAATGAATGGAAAAATTTTTACCCAACCCGTTCAGGGAAAAATAATGGAGCAGAATTTTAATGTTGGAGCAAAGGAAAAAATTCAGCATCTTCGAAGCAAAATAGCAAGACCTCAACTTCTTCTTAAAAAAAACTTTTCCAGAATGGCAAATTTTCATTTTTTTTCAAAAGATAAGCAGTAGTCATTTTTTATAGGCTAATTAACCTTTTTTTTTTTTCTTTTTTTCTTCGTTACCCACTCTCAGAAAACGTCCCACCTTTTTTGGACGTCGCCATATGGGTATTTTCCCCTTCTCTGTAGACCACATAAAGGGGCAACTAAAAGCAGGGGGGCAGCAGTCAGTTTTCATCAGTTCCACAGGTTTTACAATCGGGCTTTAAATTTCATAAAATTTTCCCCCCGTTTTTAAAAAAAAAAGTGGGGGCTCATTTCTTTTGTTGTTCAACGGAAATAGGGGACTGAGAAGGGCTTGGAAAAGTGGGGTGGCGGTAATTCGGGGCCCCTAATTATTAGCCCAACCTAGACTTCTGTTTACAACAATAAATTTACGATCCAACAAATGGGACAGACTTTGAAAAAAAAAGCACGATGTAACCAGGCAGGGTCATTTATTTAATTTTATTTCAGTTAGCAAACCAGGTTATTTACCCCATGTGCATTCGTACGAGGTACCCATTTCCTTAAATTCTTTTCTTTTCTACGGCATTGTTGGAACTCTTCAAAGGGGGATTGGATAAAATTCGTCCCCCAATTTCTTTGTTGTGGGCCAAAGGGTTAATATAGGGAGAAAGGACTGAGGGGAAAAGCACAAGTTTTGGGGAAAAAAAATCCGTAAAAGGTAAACAACCAGGCGGTTTTAAAATTATTCTACCCTGTTGCTAAAGTATGGGGGGGGACACAAATAGCTTTTAAAAAATTAATACCAAAAAAAAAAACTATAAAATAAAAATCAAAAAGTCCCAAAAAATCAGGGGGGGGGTGTGCATATGGTCAAGACAGAAAGAACACCCAGGGAATTTGCTAAAGGCCATCTGTGCACCCCCCCCCACCCCCCCACCCCCCACCAACAGATGGATAGGCCTCCACAACCCAGGGTACTTTTTTCTCAAGTGACCCCCCCCCCACAAGGGGTCTTATTTAACATTTCCATATTTTTTTTCCCACACCCCACTTGGGGTACCCCCAAACCAACACACCACCACAATTAGGGTTGGGGGGGGACAGGTTTAACCAACTTACATTCTTTTATTGTCCCCCACCCCTCACCCAAAAAAAGTACAGGGATTGGCGTGGGTGGGTTTCCCAAAAGACAGATTTACCCCCATACCAGCCCCCCCCCCCATTCCTTGTTTGGGGCACATTTTATGGGCCCCATATTTATTGGGACAAAGGGCCCGGGGGCCCCACCATTCTTGCCTTTCTTAGGGTTTTTTCCTCCAGGCCAACCCCCCACCCTACCAAGCCGTTTCCCATTCTGAAAAACGGGGGAGTCGGGGGCCCACCACTTTGGGAAACCCCAAAACCCCCACCCCCCACCCCCATTTGCTCTCAAAAAAAACGGAAAAAAACAAAAAACTGGTTTTGGAGATTGGGGGGGGGGGGAACCAAGATAGGCACACAACCTTGGGGGAGCTGGACCACCTTTTACCACTCCCCCCCCTTACCTGCCCCCACACTTAAGTCACCTATTCATTTTAACTGTAGGGGGGACCCAATGGCCACCCCCCCACCCACCCCCAGGGCACAACGCCACACGAGAATAGGGGGGGCCAGCTAACCTTGAGCTTAATTTTTTCATTTCAAAAGAATCAAGTTACGTTTGGCAGCTTAGGTGAAGGCCCACAGGGGGGCAAGACTAATTTACATCCACATTTATGGTCTTCAAGTACTCTTCCAAGCCCCTAGACTGGCACAGGAGATCATGGACCTCTCCACAGCTTCCCGACCTCCCAGCACAATTTATCAAAAAATTTTCTCGGCTGTTGGGAACTTTTTCTTTTTACCATGCCAATTGGGAATGGGGTTTTTTTCCGGGGACTGTTTCAAAAAAAAGGTAATTTTTTGCTTTCTTTCCTTTTGGTTTTTTTCCCCAATCTTTTTTTTTCTTATGCCCTTTTTTCTCAATCCCTTACCTGTTGGTTAATGATTAATATATTCAAAAAAGCTTTTTTTTTCCTATTTTCCAAAAAATTTAAAAAAACATTTTTGGGGCAAAAAAAAAAAAGGGAATTATGCCCTCTCTTCTATTTAAACTTGCTGGGACAAATTAAGGTTTTTCCTTTGGGCGGACGGCCCCATTTGGGGGGACCCTTCTTGTTCAGGGGGGGGGGGGGGGAAAACTTTTTTTCTTTACCTCTCTTTTTGAAAAGGCTCATTTTTCCCATGGGGTACTTTTTTAACAAAAACCAAGATTTTTTTTCTTTCCTGTAAAAAAAAAAACCCCACATTCTTCTGTTGCTTTTCTTTACTTTATTCCTTCCCCTTATAAAATTGTCCGTGGACCTTTAAAAAAAAATAACCCCTCCCCATTTTGTGTTTTTTCAGGGGGAAATTGGGGTTTTCTATATAACACACTTTGGGAAAAGGGGGACTCTCCCTTATCTTTAGGTTTTTTTCCTAAATGGGGGGGGAACCAAAAAAAAAAAAAAGGAAAAATTGATTGGGGGCCCACCAAAAAATTTTACTTTCTTTATTTCTTTAAATTAGAAATTTTTTTGGTTTTTTTTTTTTAGCCTGAAAAGCTTAAATTCTGCCTCCACTTTCCTTGGTAAGAATTTTTTTTGCCCCAATACTTTCCATACTTTTTTTTTTTTTTTTTTTTTTTTTTATTTTTAAAAAAGTTTTTATTTGGGCGAAAAGGGGCGGTTTGTTCCCGGGGTTTCAAAAACTTTAGGGGTGGTTTAATTTTTTCTAGGGGTGGTTTTTCTTTTGGGCATTGGTCCCAAAAAAAAAAAACTAAAAACACTAAAGGGGGGAGGACATCTTTCCAAATCTGTTTGGGTTTGTTATTATTCTTAATGTAGCCCAGGGTATTTTTTGGGTATTTATTTGGGGGGACTCTTTTAAAAAAAAACAAAAAAAAACCAACTTGGTTTTTTTCCCCATTTTTTTTTTTACTATGAATTTTAAAGTTGCATTTTTTTTTCTGGGGGGGAATAGGCCCCTTTTTTTCTTGAGGGGGGGGGGGGGGGTTTGACGGGACCAATTAAATTCTGGGGTTTTCTTTTTTTTATGGCTTCTTTAAAGGAGGATGGGGGGCCTTTTATTTTTTTCCCACTTTTTTTCCTGGCCCACTAATTTGTTTATCCCCAAAAAAAAAACCATTTTCCTTACAAACAACCTTTTTCCTTATTTTAACAAGCAACTGTTAATTTCATTTCATAAAGGGGTTGTTTATAATTATAATTTTTTACCAACCAAATGGATACTATTCCTGATTTATGGATTTTCACATTCCAGTTTTTGCTTTTTAACTTGGTACCAAGATTTTTTTTTAAAATTTAAAAAAAAAAAAAAAATAAAATTATTTTTTTTTTGGCAGTTACTTTTGTCCTTTTTAAATTTTTAAAAACAGACAAACTTGTTTTAAAATTTTGGCTTTTTCATGTTTTTTTTTTTTTCCAGGTTTCAACAAAAATTAATTTTTTTACTGGTGAAGAAAAAGATTTGGCTTCTTTCCAAAAACCCAATTTCACTTCCAAAAAGGCTATAAAAAGGGGTGGGCTTCCAACCAATTATTTCTGGATTTTCATGGGGGATTCTTTTGGGTGGCCCAAAAAAAATTAAACGGCCTGGTGGAAAAAAAAAAAAAAAAAAAAAAAAACAAAAACAAAAAAAAAAAAACAACCAAAAAAAAAAAGTTATTTTTTTTGTTTTTTTTAAAACAGTTTTTAATCTAAAAAATAATTTTATGGTTTATTTTGATTTTCCCCTTTAACAAGATTTTTTTTTTTTTTCCATGTGTATTTTTATATTTTTCAAAAACTCCATAAAAAAAAAAAATTTTTTTTTTTTTTTTTTTTTTTTTTTTTTTTTTTCTAACATGGGGGGAACACCTTTTTTTCTTGTTTGGGGGGGGGGCCCCAAGAGTCTCTACATAATTTTTGGGGGGAACAAAAACAAAACTTTTACTTTTTTACTTAGTCGTTTCCCTTTTTCTTACGTTGGAAGGGGTTTTGCCGGGAAGGGTTTTGTAAAGAAGAAAGAGTTGGGCCAGGCGGGGAAAAAACTTCCCATCTAATTTTGGGCTGTCATTTTCCAAAGTTTTTTTCGTTTTTTTTCACACCTTTTTGGGGAAAATTCCAGGTCTAGGTTTTGTTTTTCTCATCTTGGTAATTTTTTCCCCCCCACGTAAATCTGAATTTTTAAAACGGGGCCAAAAAAAAAAAACAAAGGGGTGAAAATTTTTAGGCCCAGTTTGTGCCTTTTTTTTTTGGGGCATTGGTTGGGAGGGGGGACCCCGGCCCTCCTCTTTTTTTCAAAAAAGGGCAGGGCTGGGTGGGGGGGGGGGGGGGGGGAGGGGACCCGGGCTTTGGCGGGAGCTTTTTTAAAATTTGGGGTGGGGACCCCCAAACAGGGGAGGGGAATTGGGCCAAAAAAAATCAAAAGGGGGGGGTGACAGGGGGGAAGCTTACCAATACCCAAAATCGGCTTCTTAAAAGGGGGGGGCTTGGTTTTAAAAGGAAATTTTTTTTTTTAAAAAAACTTATTTTTATTTACCTTTAATCAAAAGTTGTTTGGGATAATATGTGGGGAAATTTATACCATCCCACCATAAAAAGATGGATTCGGGTTTTTGGGAAATTTTTTATTTCTTCATTTATAAGGTTTGGGAAAAAATGGGGGGGGGTCCCTAAGGGGGGGGGGGGGAAATATTTTTAAAGGGTTTTATGGTTTTCTTTGCAGGGATTTTTTTGGGAAAACAAGTGGGGCTTAAAAAATTTTTTCCCCAAACCTCAAATATTACACTCCCAAAATTTAAAACCCACCCCCAACATACATGTAAAAACAAGCTTTTTTTACAAGTTTTTTAAAAAAAAAAATATTGGTTGTCTGGGGAATTTTGGGGAAGGGGGCACTTTAAAAGGGAGGGGGGGGGGGACTGGTTTTTTTTTGTGGGCTTTGAAAACCAAAAATATCGGAAAAAAAAAACCACCCCAAATTCCCCCCCCTCTCCCCCTATACTTCCCCCAACTCGTTTTTTCCAAAGTTTCTCATTTTTACAATAAAACCTTTTTATTAGCAAAAAGATTGGTTTCCCCAACCTTTTTTAAGTTTTTTTTTTGAAGGGCAAAAGGGGGGGACGGAAAAAAAATTAGGGGTAAAAAAAAAAAAAAGAAATTAGGGGTAAATATAACCAGGTAGGAGTTGTAATTTTTTTTCCAACTTTTATTAGGGGGGCATCATTAAGGCCCAAAGTCATTTTGTTATCGTCTACAAAATAAAATTTTGGGGGGGGGGGAATTCTTGAAAGCTTTCAAAGGGGTGTAAAAAAATACTTTTTTATGCAGTTTTTTTTTTTCCCCATACAGTTTTGCTAACCAGTTTAAAGGTTCCGTCTGCTTTATACAATAAAAAAGCCGGAGGTTTGTGAAAAGGGGGGATTAAAATTTTAACAAAAAAAAAAGCTCCTTTTGTTTGTTTTTTCCCACTTGGTCAAGGAGACAAAAAAACAAAAAAAAAAAAAAAGAGGAAAAACTAAAACCAACAACTCCAAAAGGGGGGGTGGAGGGGAAAACATAAATTTCTCATGGGGTTCAGGGGCTCCACTAAGAATTTTTTTAATTTCAAGGCATCTTTTTTTGGGAAAAGGTGGAACAATATTTTTTTTTCCATTACTTTAAAAAATTTTTTTAGTGGTTTATTACAAGTTTTTCATATCACGGGCAAAAAAGTGGGGGTTCTTTTAAAAAAAAATTATTTTGTTTGGCTGATGGTTTGGCGGGCCGGGGGGAAAAAAAAGAGGGGTTTATTGGTATGTTTTTTAAAAAAAACACTATGGTTGTAACCTTCGGAAAGTGGGGGGGGTTTACAAAGGCTATTGGGTAAAGGGGTCCCTTGAAGGGGTTCTTTAAACTTGTGTTGAATGATGGGGGGGGAAAATTGTTTATTTCTTTCCAGGGGTTTTTTTTTTAAACTACATCCGGTTTTAAAACCTCTTCTGAGGAAATTCCCAACTCCCAGTGGGGGAAAAAAAAAAAAAAAAAAATAATTTTTTATTGGATTTTTTAATGTTATCTGTGTTTTTTTAATTTTGCTATGGGGGCTTTTTTTACCGTTGTCTTAGGGGGTTAAAAAATGTTTTTAATAGGTATAGGGGTGATTTTAAGTCTGGCATTTAAAAAAAAAAAAAACCCAAAAAAAAAAAAAACACAACAAACCACCCAAACACCTGTTAAAAAACAAAACACAACACTTCAATTTTTGGGGAAAAAAAAATTTGGGAAAATTTAACATTAAAAAAATAAAGGGGGGGGGGGGGGGGGGGAATAGGGGGTTGGTTTTTAAGGTTAGCAAAGGGAAAAAATTTTTAATATTTTTTTTCATTCTAAAACAGGTATGTTTTTTTTTTTTCTTGGTGCGTCCCAATATTTGTTTCACCCAAACTTTGTGGGGGGGGGGGGGGTGACACTGCCCCCAGAAAAAAAAAAATTAAACTGCCCCCAGGTAAAAAGGCTTTCTATGGGGGGGGGAACTTTTTTAACCAGGTTTTCATTAAATGGTTTTTTTAATTTTAATGGGGGGTCCCAAAAAACTTTTTTCAACCCACCCAACAATTTTTTTTTAATTTTCGTTTTTTTACAAACCCCCAATAATTCTCTGCCTTAGGGGAGGCATTGCCTTGGCTAGGGATGGTTTCTTTTAAAGTCTTTTTAATATCTGTATGGCCCCCAATTTTCGTTCGGTTAACCAAACACAAATTTTGTTTTTGGGGGGGCACCCTTTAATCTGGGTGCTATTGCCATTTTTCCTAAAACAATATTATAATTTAAAAAAAAAAAAAATAACAAAATTATAAATTTTTTATATATTATTATTAATTTATTAATTTTTTTTACCCTTAAAACAACCCAAGCGGGGTGGGCACTTTGTGGGGCTTTCAAGGGCCTTTTTCGGGGCCCCCCACTTTTGGAACAAATTTGGTTTTTTTCATTTTGCGTGGGGCTGGGGTGGGGGAAACCTGATGGGTGGGTGGGTGGACACTTTTCCCTTCCCCCAAAAAAAAAAAAAAAAAAAAAAACCTTTTGGTTTTTTTTTTTCCAAGGAAGCTTCCAACTTTTTTCCTTCCAATCCCCCACAGGGACTGGGGTTTTATTTCACAAGGGAGGGCCGGGTTTTTTTCAGGGTTATTTTTTTTTTCAGTTCCCAAAAATTATCTCCGGCCGGTTAAAAAAAAAAAAAACATTTCTTTTTTCAAAAAAAAACGCTGTTCGGCCCGGGTTTTGAAAACCCCCATTGAAAAAAATAAAAAAAAAACACCTAGTTCTCCAGTTACAAAATAGGCCGGAAAGCCCAAATTTAACCCAGCGGGGGCGGGGCTTTTCCCTAATAAAAAAAAAAAAAAATTATTTTTTCAAATAAAACATGGTATTTTTTATCTTACTTGGCAAATCAATGAATAAAAAATATTTCACCACCTAAATGATAAGGGGATTTAAAAAAAAAAAAAAACAAAAATGGGCAAAAAATATTTCAATGGCCCCCCCCAACCTCAAAAAATTTTAAAAAAAAAAAAATAACAAACATAACAAAACTTAAAAAATTTTCAATCAGCGGGTGGGAAAAAAACAAAAAAACGAGGGTTGCAAAAAAAGGCCAAATTATTTTAAATTTTTAGTTTTAAAGAGATTTTAAGCAAGGTAAATCTTCAATTTTCCGGACCAGGCCAGAGGGGGGGGAGGAACCAGGGGGGAAAAAAACAAAAAAAGATTGGGGGGCAAAGAAGCACTTCCAGGGAAAGGAAAAAACTTTTTCTGGGAACCAAAAAGGGAAAAACCCCCCAGGAAGGGGGGGGGGGGGAACCCCCACTTTTTGGAACGTTCCTTGATAAAGCTGGGAAAACAACAAAAAATCTTTCAGGGGATGTGGGAAAATTTTTTTTTTATTATTTACCCAGGGGGGGGGGGGGGACATTCCAGCCAAAAAGGGGGAAGGAAAAATTTTTTTTTTTCACGCCCCAACAGCAATCCCCAAAAAAAAGGGGATTTAAAAACAAGAAACAACGGGCCAAAAAAAAAAGGCCCTTGGGGTGCCCAATGGTCAAAAACTTTTAAAAATTTTTTTTGCAGGGGCTATTTTTAAAAAAAAGGGGGGGGGGCGGGGTGAGGGAGGGGGGGGGGAAACCCTGGGAAAAGCTAGCAGGCCAGAAAAAACCACTAATCTAAAGAAAAAAAAACCAACTTACTTTTCTGGGGGGGCCAAAACCAAGTTTTCTGAAAACAAAAAAAACAGGGGGAAACCACAACTAAAAAAAAAAAAACAAAAACAAAAACAACCCAATTACAGAGTGGAACCAAAAATGAAAAGGGAATAAAAATTTGGTCGGGAAATTTGGGCCCAGAAAAGGAGATTTTCTTGGCCAAGGGGGGGGGGACTTGGCCAATTAAAATTGGACAAGAGGGGAGAAAATCCCACTTTTTTTCTCTCAGTTTCCCCAGGAAAAAAAACACTTTTTTTACTCAAGGGAAGGGATTTAATTAATTTTTTTTTTTACCAGAAGAACTTTCCAACAAAAAAAAAAGGCAAAAGGTTTTAAAAGGACACCACAAAAAAACTTTTGGAGGAAAAGGACAAACCAAAAAAGGGGGCATTTTTGGGATTATTTAGGTGGGGAAAAGAAACACAAAACCAGGCGAGGATTGTGTTATGATTCATTATATTCACTCTGTTTATAGGAAAAATATTTATAGGGGGGGGGGGGGAAAGGCAGGTTGCTCAAGGGAATAAAAGGGGCAAAAACAAGGGTTGGGACAGGCTTTTTAATTAACATTAAATTTTTTTGGGGTTTTTTTGGCTTTTTTTGAAAAAATAAAAAAAAGAGGGGGCATTTTTTTCTTCGGGGACGGTGGGGCATTAACAAACTAAGGGGGGGGGGGGGGGGGGGGACAGTTTTTTTTATATGGGACAAAAATAAAAAAAAAAAAAATTTTAAACCTTTGGGAAGGGCTTTTATGGGGGGAAAATTTTTTCCAAAGGTGGGCAAACAGTTTGTTTTCCAATTTCCATATTAAAAAAAAAAAAAAAAAAAAAAGCCTTTCTATTATGCCCCAAAACTTTAACGTGGGTTAGGGGGGTGTGGTCAAGGGGGGGGGGGGTGGGGTGGGGCAAAAAAACAAAAAAAAAAAACCTCAAAAAACCTTTTTTGAGGTGAAGGGGGAAAAAACAGTGGGGTACGGGTGGGGGGGGGGGGGGGGGGGGGAACAGGGGTATTTGTGGGCCCCCTTTCTTTAATTTTTTTTTTTTTTTCAACAAAAACCCCCCACTCTTAATTTTTTTAACAAATAAAAAAAAACCCAAGTTTTTTTTCATAAAAGGGGGGGCGGGGGTGGGGGTGGGGGGGGGGGGGTGGGGGGGGGGGGAATGGGTGGATGCGCAAAGGACCCAAACAAAAGGAAGGGGCAGTCCAAGAGGGAAACATAAGGGGTGAATTGGGGGACAAACAAAAAAACAAAAACATCTTTTCTTTCACATTGGGAAAGGGATTTTTTCTTGGGGGGGGAAAATATTGGGGGGCGGATTTTGGGGAAACATCTTGGCCAATACTAGGGCCAACAATATTACACAAAAAATCAAAAAAACAACATTCCACGGGGAAAAAAAATTTTACGGATAAGGGGGGGACCCCTTAATTTAAAAGTTTATAGGCCAAGGGGGGCCAGGGTGGGCTTGAACAAAAAAACCATTTCCCAAATTTTAAAAAAAGGGGAAGTTTTTCTTTGAGGTGTTTTTTCCATGGGGGACGGGCACAAAGTGTGAGCAAAAGAACACGTCACTAAACAGAGCAAAAAAGACAAAGCAAAACCCTGCGGTCCCCATAATTTCAGTTTAAGGGGGGAAAAAATTCAAGCCAACAAAATTGGGTTTAACCAGGAACCAAGATAACCCTTTTTCCGCTAACCTACGGATAAAAAAGGGGCATGTAAACAAAAAAAAAACAAAAAACCCCCCCCCACCCAAAGGGGGGGGGTACGGGGGGGGGGGAACAGGGGGGGGCCAAAGGGAACAATTCAAAACATTTTTCAGTAAATTGTGGGAAAATTCAAAAAAAGGGGGGGGGGGGCCAAAGGAAAAACAAAGCCTTCTTTAAGGCGCCTTAAAAAACAAAAACAAAAACAAACACACAAACTAAAATCTGGCGGAGTTTTTCCTTTTCCCCAATTACCAAAAAGGTGAAACAAGCACCCCAACAAAAATTTAAAGAAAGTGCCGGGGGGGGTGGGGGCCAGGGGGAGGGCGGGGGTTTTGCGGCGGGTGCGTGCTTTCCTGTCCTTCTCTTTTTTCTGTGCTTCAAAGATTAGGGGTGTGGCGGAGATGGCTGGTATATTTAAACCAGAGAAGGTGAACATGGTCAAAAAATTGGGTCCATCTTTTTTTTTATAAAACAAAATTAAATGTCCCTCTAATTCCTCTTTTCAACCCACCTTTTCTTCAACAACAACATGCCATAAGAAAAATTTCAAAAAAAAACAAGCACGAATCTTTTGGGATCATTGGGCCGAAATAAAATTTTACCAATTCACCTCTACAAACCCAAGATCCCGCTCTCTTGGGCTATTACACTCGCTAAGCAAGGCAGAGCAAGCAAGTAGGACACTGAGGGGATGACCCCACCATCATAAGGCTAGGGCAGACGCTGGACGGCTGGGGGGGTTGGGGGGTTTGGGTTTTCCATTTAGTTCCTTCAGAAAGGAGGGGGGCCCCGATTTGTCCATTGTCAAACAAAGGAAAAAACCCAGCTATGCTTGGGAAAACCCCTTTGGCACAAAGGGGGGAACAAAAAAACTAACGGAAAAAAAAAAAAGGGAGCAGGGGGGCGACCCAAAAAAAAATAAAAACCAAAAACCTTGGGCGGGGATGGGCGGGGTGGGGGGGGGGGGGGGGGGGGGGCGGTGGGGGGGGGGGGGGGGGGGCGGGGGGGGGTGGACCGTTTTGGAGGGGGCTTTTGAGATGCCAAAAAAAAAAGGGGGACAATTTGGGAAAAAAAAAAACCCCTGGGGGGGAAGTTGGGTGGGGCCCACTGTTTAACGGGAAAAAAAAAAGGGGATGGGGGGGCCACCGGGGGTGGGGACGAGCAAAACAAAAAGGTGGGGGGAAAAATTTTCAAAAAATTTGTTTTTGGGGTTTTTTGCCCTTTACAAAAAAGGGGGGGGGGGGGGGGGGTGGGGGGGTGACCGGGGGCCCCCCCAAACTAGGGCGTGGATGCCCCCAAACTGGGGGACTGCTTTTTGGATGGTTCGGCGGGTGGGCTTTAAAAAAGGGGTACCCAAAAAGGGGGGGAGGGGGGGGGGGGGAAAAAAAAAAGGGAAATGGCCACCCCAAAAAAGTTTTTGGGCAGGGGATTCGGGCTAATCCCCCCGGCGCCCCCCCCAGGGGGGAACCGGGCAAAAAAGGGGAGCAAAAAATTTGGGTTCCCCAAACTGCTTATTGGGAAGGTTCTTTGCTCCTTTAAATTCTTATTTTTATACCCCAGGTTTGTTTTTGGGGGGGAAATTTTAAATTTTTTTCTCAAAAAAAAGGTTGGGGGCAGGTTATTTATCCTGGGTTTTTATAAAAAAAAAACGACATTTTGGTTTTAAAAATTTTTCCCCCCTCTTTTGCCATTAAACAAAAAAAAACTAAACTTTATTCAAAAAAAAAACCAAAAAAATTCAAAAACAAAAACGGAAAGTTTTCAAAGGCAAAAAAAATTTTGTGGGGGGGAACTGTTCAAAAAAAAAAAAAAAAAAAAAAAAGAATAAAACGCAAATAATTTAAGTTTTTTCCTGAAAACATGAGGCAGATCAGTTTGTAAAATTTTCTGCATAAAAAATTGACCAAGATTTTAAAAAACAGTAAAACAAAATATTAATAAAACGCACGGTTATGGTAAATTTTATAGAACGATATTCATTCTAAACGCGGAGAAATTCTGCTTGTTATTAAGATGGTTTAGCTAACACAGGCGTCTATTCCGGTGTTAGTAGTTTATAAAAAATAATGGAATAATGACTGTCCTAAAAATTTAGATTACATAATTATCAACAACGTTTACCATAAGGACCATTCATTTCATTGTTGATGTTACCCCCCTGCCCCATTGCCCGACTATACCCAACAAAACTGTATAATACTCATTCCTAAACAATGATGCTTCAAGAAGTGTTCTGGTGATTTATTGTACAGTGCAGATAGTCCCACTCAAACACCACCAGGCACCCAACGCCGTGCACTTACAGACACACACACCGCATAGTATATATATATTAAAGTGTGGCGCGATGGTGTCTCAGTGTGTGCGACGGAACGAACGGAATAATTTGTCTTCTCTTTGTTACTTTCACAATTGCCTCCACGGCTGGCGGAGTTGTGGATTAAAGTTGCTACCATAAGTGAAATGGGTTCATTTTCGATACAAGACAACAGGAGGCTGAGACGCTTGGGAGTCATGACCCAAGTGGGCCCGCCCCCCTTAGAGTGTAAAGGAGTATACTGGGCCGAAACACTTGTCCGATGGGGGGACTTTTTCTGATGATCAGATTGCCTCCTGTTGTATCGCTCTGTAAAGAGTTTCCTATCATAGTTACATGGTCAAACCAGTGACGATCGGGAAAAGACCGATTGACTTCTGGAAAGACAGATGACACTGGGAAAGACTAGAAACCGGCTGACCGGGTTAGCACCCCGTAAGCTGTATTCAATTGCTACAGGACCCAAAAATGATAGATGCCCCCAGGATTCACCGAAAGGGGGGGGGGGAGAGAATGATGAATCCACAGGCGCCTCATTGGAATCGACCAGACCCGTTACACGGACTTCGAGCTCTGAACAACGGCCGGAATTTCCATGTGCCTGTGGTAGGGAGTTCTCTACTCAGAGAGGAATGAAAATCCACCGAACGAAAAAGGGGTGTGGGAGGTCATCTGGGGGAGATCAACAGCGCTCTGTCTCGACGGATAAGACGTTAGAAGAACGCAGCCAGGAGTCAATCCACAGTGCTGAATACATTCAAGTTGATCTGCCTGATGATGATCTCACACACTTCTTGGACGGGAAGAGAGATGCAATCAAGTTTCCACCTGCCAGTGCAAAAGGGCTTTGGGAACAGCTGGACGAAGCCTTGGCAAAAGAGTTGGATAACAACCTGAAGCAGATAAGTTTGGAGAAGAAGCTGGAAATCTTCGGCGACATAATATATCTGCACTGTCGCAAAGTGTTCGGAGTGAGGGAGGCAAGGGAAAGTAACCCACCACGAAAAAGTAGAAGACAAATTAAAATAGAAGAAATCAGGAAACAGAAGAAGCATGCCCGAAAACTTTTCAAGAACGCAGTTGCCACAGAGAAGGAAGGGTTACTACAGGTTTGAAAGCACCTGAAAGGCCAACATAATGCCCTTTGTAGAGCAGAAAGGTTGTGCAGGAAGAGAAGGAAGACTCGAAGGGATAGGGAAAGATTCTTCAGGGAGCCCTTCAAGTTTGCCAAAGAACTGTTTGAGCAGCCACGGTCGGGTACGCTAAACATCAATAAAGAAGACCTGGAAGAACACCTTAGAATGACATATTCAGATGGTCGCAGAGATGAGCCGCTCAGCAGCATGGCAGGCCTTAAATGGCCGAGTAAGCCAGGAGCTGAATTTAACACCAAGCCCCCAACGGTGCAAGAGGTAGAAAGCATTGTCCAGAAAGCTCGGTGCAAGTCAGCTCCAGGTCCTAATGGTGTTCCATATGTGGTGTATAAGAGATGCCCTGAAGTGCTCAAACGACTGCTCCGTTTACTAAAGAATGCGTGGAAAGCCCAGCTTGTAAGCAAGGAATGGAGAAAGGCGAATGGAGTCTACATCCCGAAGGAGCAAAATTCCACAGACATCAGTCAGTTCAGGCCAGTCTCACTACTCAATGTGGAAGGGAAGATATTCTTCTCAGTGATGGCGAAAAGACTCACTACATACCTCCTGGCAAATGGGTACATTGACACTACCATTCAGAAAGGAGGTATCCCAGGTACACCAGGATGTCTAGAGCATGCCACAATGATCTGGGAAGCAATCCAAAAGGCAAAGTCTGACAGAACAGACCTCCATGTAATCTGGTTGGATCTGGCGAATGCTTATGGATCCGTTCCACACCAGATGTTGTGGCAGGCCCTGGAAATGTATCATGTTCCACAAGAGATTGCAGCAATGCTGAAGCTGTATTTCGCAGGGTTTGCTGTCAGATTTTCAACCAGAGAGTACACAACGAAGTGGATTGGCCTTGAAGTTGGAATTGCAATGGGGTGTACCATCTCTCCGATACTATTCGTGATGGCTATGCAGGTAATCCTCAATGCGGCTGAAGGAATGGCTATAGGTCCAAAGCTCGGGGGAATGTGTCACATGCCACCGCTCAAAGCATTCATGGATGACACAACAATTCTGACATCAGATGAACATCAGGCCCGGAGGATGTTAAAACGCCTGGATGAACTAGTCAGCTGGTGCAGAATGAGCTTCAAACCCAAGAAGTCGAGAAGCCTATCAGTCAGGAAAGGGAAGATAGCAGAAGACATATTCGTGGTTTCCAACCAAAGAATCCCTACTGTTATTGAGGAACCTGTTAAAAGTCTTGGCAGGGTGTACGATGCCTCATTAAAAGACTCGAAGGCAGTGCAACAGACAATAGAAATGGCAGACAGAGGGCTACAGATCATAGACCAAAGCAGACTCTTGGAAAAATTCAAACTGTGGTGCCTCCAGTTCATGTTGATACCGAAGTTGCTGTGGCCACTGCTTATATATGAAATAAGCACAAGTACAGTCGAAGCTATAGAGCAGAAGGTCAACAAGTTCATGAGAAAGTGGCTAGGGGTACCACCAGGTCTGTCAGATGTAGCACTGTACTGCAAAAAGTCAAAACTTCTGCTTCCTTTCAAGTCAGTTGTTGAAGAGTACAAAGTTGGAAAGGCAAGGCTTGCAATGATGCTACGCGAGTCAGCTGATGATGTGGTTAAGTCCATTCAGCCCACACTGAAAACAGGAAGGAAGTGGAGAGTGGAAGAAGCTGTTGATGCTGCCCAAGAGTCACTCAAACTGAGGGAGGTAATCGGATACACACAGACGAATAGACGGGGATTTGGTCATGGAGACATCCGCTGGTGGTCCAAGGCATCAAGCAGGGAGCGCAGAGACATGGTTGTTCATGAGATACGAGAGGCTGAGAATGATAAGAGGTTGCAAAAAGCAGTGCAGCAGGTCCAACAAGGCCAATGGACTACATGGGAAGGAGCCCTGCAGAGGTCCTTGACATGGAATGATATATGGCATATGGCACCTCTTAGGCTCAGCTTCGTTGTTAGATCAATGTATGACCTGCTGCCGTCGGCCACCAACCTTGTGAAATGGGGAAAGTCGGATGATGAGCAGTGCCCCCTGTGCCAGGGGAGGCAGACACTCGAACACGTGCTCTCAGCGTGTAAGGTGTCATTAGGGCAAGGGCGATACACCTGGCGCCATAACAAAGTGCTAAATGAGCTTGCTGCGACAATAGATCTAGCAAGGATGAAGGCGAACAGCAAACCCAGGCCGAGCACCGCAAATACATACTTTCTGAGGGCAGGAAAGTCAGCACACCCCAAACCGAGTAAACCAGGTAGCAGTTTACCATCTCTTCTTGATTGTGCAAATGACTGGGAGATGGCGGTAGACCTACCTGGACGAGGGGCATATCCAGAGAGTATCAGAAAATCGCGGAGACGGCCGGATATAGTGCTTCATTCTTCTTCAACGCTTCAGGTCATACTGATTGAACTGACCGTGCCATTTGAATCCAGATTAGACGAGCAACATTCGTTCAAAGCGGCCAAATATAGTGATCTGGCCGCGGATCTGAGACACGAGGGGTTCACTACAAGGGTCATGGCTGTTGAAGTGGGCGCAAGAGGGCTTGTGGCTGCATCAATGTATGATCTATTGAAACTGTTGGGGCTGAAGGGACAGGCAAGAACAAGGGCACTGAAGAGGCTTAGTGAAACTGCCAAAAAGGCATCAGGCTGGCTGTGGAACAACCGCAATGGGCAATGGAAATCGTGACAATAAACGCTGCGGTACAGAAAACACCAGGAATTTTTCTAAGTCCACAAAACGCTGAGTTTTGTGGTGTACTAGTGAGCGGGCTGTGACTGAGGGGCAACAGGCGATGTATATTATAGGAGGTGTCAGAGTCAGAATTTCAGTGGCTAGGCTCGGCGGCTTCGCGATGGTGTCTCAGTGTGTGCGACGGAACGAACGGAATAATTTGTCTTCTCTTTGTTACTTTCACAATTGCCTCCACGGCTGGCAGAGTTGTGGATTAAAGTTGCTACCATAAGTGAAATGGGTTCATTTTCGATACAAGACAACAGGAGGCTGAGACGCTTGGGAGTCATGACCCAAGTGGGCCCGCCCCCCTTAGAGTGTAAAGGAGTATACTGGGCCGAAACACTTGTCCGATGGGGGGACTTTTTCTGATGATCAGATTGCCTCCTGTTGTATCGCTCTGTAAAGAGTTTCCTATCATACCGCTGCTTTGGTCTTCATTGTGAGTTTGGAGTTTCCCCAAACACGCGATGTGAGGCGGGCAAAGGTCGCTGCAGCTTTGCCAATGCGGCTGTCAATTTCTGTGTCCAGAGAGAGTTTGTCATTGATGCTAGACCCCAGGTATGTGAAGTGGTGCACCACTGCCAATTCATATTTATCGATAGTGAAACTTATGCAGCACCCTCATCCTGACTCAGCACATTTGTTTTCTTTAGACTTATTGTGAGGTCAAAGTCCTTGCATAAAAGCAAGAGGAGCTTTCATTGCATTGGGGAAACATATGTAGAACAACAGAAATCAAGTCCAACACGAAAATAAGAATCTTCAACTCAGATGTCAAGTCAGTCCTATTGTATGGCGCTAAGACATGGAGAGCAACAAAAACAACAACCAAAAAGCTACAGACTTTTATAAACGGGTGCTTGCGTAGAATAGAAGGACTGAAATGGTATGACAAAGTCACAAATGTGGAATTGATGACAAGAACCAAGTGGAACAAGAGCTGAGAAGAAGACGCTGGCGATGGATAGGACACACATTGATGAAATATGAAGATAGCATTACAAGGCAGTCCTTGTTCTGGAATCCACAGGGAAAGAGAGGCAGTGGTAGACAAAAAAAAAACACACGGAGAAGAGAACTGGATACAGAGGTGAAAATGATGAGGAAAACATGGACAGAACTTGAGCGGATGGCACGGGACAGGAAGACTTGGCATGTGTTTGTTGAAGGCCTATGCTCCTTGGGGAGCCAAAGGGTATTGAAAGTCCTTGCATGCTTGGGTGAAGCGATTCATCAAGCTCTGAACTCTGAAGCTCCTGTTGGCTTTGAATGACGACTGCAGCGTCATCAGCGAATAACAAGTCTCTTATAGTGACCCTTCTGATTTTTGTTTTTGCCTTCAGCCTTGCGAGATTATACAGAAGGCCATCTGACCTAGTGTGAAGGCATATTCCTGCAACTAAAGGAATATGCCTTTGTTACATAAATAATAATAATAGCCCCTTCAGTCATAACTGATTATGGGAATGTGCCCCTGAGGTGACAGCCCTCAGCTGCTTATTTTCCTGGTGTTCCTTTTGACGTTTTCTCCTCTCTTCTGCTTGTTGTGTGAGCTTCTTTTCGCCCAATCTGAGGTGGCGCTGTAGATAGCATCGCCACTTGGTGCGATCGGCAGCTTCATCCTCCCAAGTGTCTGGATTTATGTCCAGTGCCCTCATATCTCTCTTACACACATCTTTGAACCTCAGCTGCGGTCGCCTAACTGTTTGTTTTTTGCCATCTGCCAGTTGTCCGCAGAAGATATCTTTCGGGATGCGACCATCTTGTATGCGGCGGACATGGCCAAGCCTGCGTAGTCTGCGCTGTCTAAGCGATGCAGGTGAAGGAATATTTCTCCAGCTCCATCTCTGAGTGGATGTTTCAAGAGTAAGGCAAAGAAGATCCCCAAGGGGGTTAGAGCCAGAACGCATCCTTGTTTAACGCCACTGCGCATGTCACAGAAAAGGCTGTGATGTGCTTCTAGCATATTGGACAAGACATCTGGCAGATGGCAAAAGAACAGTTGGGCGACCGCAGCTGAGATTCAAAGATGTGTGCACTAGATACATGAGGGCACTGGACATAAATATATATATGAGTGAGATGTTTAATTGACTAACTTGTTATAAGACTGAATCATAGGTGGAGCGGTATACAGCCATCTTTGTCTTGGCAAATTCACTTTTGCTCAGGAATCCTCGATTTGTGGTCTGAAAAAAAGTATCCCAGCTACTGCTTTTCGGTTAGCCAACTCTTCTTTGACGCCTCCCTTCCAGTCTATGACAAACTCCAAAAATGTCCATCAATTTTTACCTGATCCAGCTTTGAGAAGTGAAGGGACGAGTTCCCTTCCTCGCTGCCTTTTCCTTCCCTATCTCAAGAGCAGATGTAGGTACCCATTTAAGCTGGGTAGAATGGAGCTTGACGCCACCGTGTTTCGAACCTGGTACCTGTGCCGCGAGAGGAAAGCGCTCCAACCACCAAGCACTAGTTTAATAGACTGAGAAACTCAAGCATGGCTTAGATAAAGGGATATAAAAAAAACTGAACGGTGCAAAATAGGTCAATGCAGAATTATGTCCCTTTGAACATTGACGTGTACCAGGCCAAATGTCCAGTGTAGTTCATGTGGGTCTGTGATGAGGAAAAACAATAAGGACTACTTTTCCCTTAAGCATGTCGTACAAGGCGACTTTTATGAGGTTGTGCATGACGATGGGAATCTCATCATGTAAAACAAATTAATACAGAAACTACCCCTACATGTGAATAATTGATGCAGGTTACGTGTAAGGAGACAGCTTCGGTGGTGGCGCCGTGCTCGAACAAAAAAATACCGACGATGAGTCAGATCAGAAACCGACAAACAAGAAATTACAAACTTTCATAAATGTGTGCTTGCGTAGAGTAGAAGAACTGAAATGGCATGACAAGGTAGCCAGTGTGGAACTGATGTAAAGAACACAACCTGCGCAAGTGGAACATGAGGTAAGGTACATACGTTGATGGTTTATAGCAGCGGTTCCCAACCTGTGGTACGCGTACCCCTGGGGGTACGCGACAGGACGTTCAGGGGTACGCGAAATAAATTGAGTAATGGCGGAAAAAAGATACATATGTCAACAGCGTAAAAGACAAGACAAAAGTTGTGAAATTAATTCAACGCTATACTATACATTGTTTATTATCAGATATGGATCAGTGGTTGAAAACCGGCACAGTAAAAAAGCTGAAACATAATGTGGAATGTGATCAATCGCCAAGTACTTCTCAGGACACGCCTAAGACTTTGGTGCAGGATAGTGGAAAGACACGATCTTCAGTTTTACATAGAGCTTAAAAGAGAAAATACAGTGACGAATACATGAAGTATGGGTTTTCGTTTATAGGAGATGAAGACTGTGCTAAGCCCCACTGTGTAGTGTGTCGGGAAGTATTATCCAATGTAGCATGAAACCTTCGTTACTCTTGCGGCATTTACAAACAAAACACCCCAGTTATGAAAACAAGAAACGCAATTTTTTTCAGCGCCTATCGAAACAACAGAATGTGACATCGTACTTGTCGTCAGCTAACAAAGATAACGAAAATGCGGTTGAAGCCTCCTACCGTATTAGTTATCGTATTGCTAAATGTGGTAAAAATCATACTATAGCTGAGAATTTAATTTCTCCTTGTATAAAAGATGCCGTTCTGTGCATGTTCGGAGAGGAACATGTTCGCAAAATGAACGCTATCCCTCTTTCGAACAATACAATTTCTCGAAGATTGCAGGATATGTCTGACGATGTTGAAGCGACAATAATAAGTAGAATTAAAAATAGTAAATTCTTTGCTATTCAAGATGACGAAAGAACAGATATTGCTAATTTCGCTGTTTTGCTTGTTATTGTGTGGTATTTGAAAAGCAATGAAGTTGAAGAAAACCTTTTGCTTTGTCATCCTCTGTCAGGGCTTACAAGAGGTGAGGATATATTTCATGCTATTGATTCTTATTTCAAAGAAAAGGACATTAATTGGTCTAATTGTTGTGGACTATGCACTGACGGAGCCAAGTCTATGTCAGGTTGCTACTCCGGTCTTCCGTAGTAAACTGAATGCAGGTTCAGAATTGAGACTGTATCTTACATCACTTGAACCTGATTTTAAAAAACTATGTGCCTCAAAACAAGCTCAAGGATCGCACTGAACATTTGTCATGGTCACGTGACATGTGTGTTATAAAAAGTGATTTCAACTTTTAACAATAACAACGTTTTTGTTATTATTATTAATAAATTAAATGTGTTAATTTTTATTGTAACTTCTGATTTTTTTTAATGTAAAAATATATGCACTGTTTGTTCACCTTTTTATTACATTGTTTTTTAATCCCGTGGTTGACCCCTTTATTTCTGGTTATAATCTATAAATTTTGAATAACAGCAACTATATTAATTTCAAATATTTTGCTAATATTAGGGGTACAATTTATAGGAGTGGGCTGCCAAGGGGTACGCAAATGAAAAAAGGTTGGGAACGGCTGGTTTATAGCAATGGTTCTCAACGTAGGTCATTTAGCCCTCAGCGGGCCATGTCATATATCTAGGGGGCCACAGTAAGATTGTAAAGTACCTTTTTCTAGTTAACAGCGACTATGACGGGGTTCAAACAAGTAAACGAAGCTCAGAAAGGGGGCCGTGAGCAAAGAAGGTTGAGAACCACTGGTTTACAGAAAGCAACACTGAAGAAACCAGTTGTTAGCATTACAAATCAGTGCTTGTTATGGACACCACACGGTAAGACATACAGACAGGCATTATTGGAGACAGACTGGAAAGGAATAAGCAGGTACGAAAAGACCTTGAGTGGATGACACAAGATAGGAAAGTTTGTTATGACTTTGTTGAAGGCCTATGCTCAACTTGGAGCTGCAGGGTAATGGATCCATGAATATTGTTGTTGTTGTTGTTGTTTAACCAGGCGTGTCGCTCTTTCTTAGTCCAGTGCCGAGTAGAAGAATCCTTCATCATCATCAATATCACCATCTTCTTCATCATCATCAACATCATTATCATCACCATTATAATCATCATCATTATCTTATCATCAACTTATCATCACCATCATTATCATCATCATCATCATCATCATCATCATCATCATCATCATCATCATCATCATCATTATCAACATCATTATGATCAACATCGTTATCTTATCATCATCATCATTATCTTATCATCATCATCATTATCTTATCATCATCATCAATATAATTATCTTATCTTCATCAACTTCATCATCATTATCATCATCATTAACATCATCTTTATCATAATTTTCCTTTGTGCTCCTCCCGCAGCATGGAGCCATCACTGTGGTTAGTCCTCCTGCAGGAAGCCAACATTAAGCATTCACGTGATCTTGTGGCAGTATGTTTGACATGATGAAGATATCACCCCAATACAAAGCCTCAAATTAATCACATTGTACAACATGCCTAAGAGGGCAGTAGGCCCATTCTTTATTTCTCGCTTTTGAGGCCCCCAGGAACTATACGGGGGCCTCTGGCATTATCTAAATTGTAGATCGAGGATATGTCTTTTTTCCTGCCATTCTGAAACTTGTTAAATTGGAGTCGTGAGCTCCAGTTTCTTGACCAGGTACTGTATCCTAGCTTGGTAGTCTTTTAAAGAATCTTCTCATCTGGTTTCAAGCCGGAGGAGGGAGGGGGAGGGGTGTGGCATACTGTGCATTCCCCGCCATCTACGGGGGTTCTCCAAACATGCACGGCTAAAGATACTGTGCTCTGGTTCTGGACTCTCTCAAGGATTCGTCACGTCCTTCATCAAGGCACCTCTCAGCTCCTGTCCGCCAGCCATCAATTCATTGTGAGATCCTCCTGCACACAGCCAACGAGATATAAGCCTGAGATAAGTCTGGGGTTCAAGTGACTCCCCCAAGCTTGCCGAGTTCTCAACCTGTTTCACCACAGGCACTCACTGCAGATAAAATACTTCTATGGCACGCGCCTCAAACAGCCTCTGACAACCAAGTCCAGCTCCCGGCCTTCACGTGTGGCTCAATTTGAGCCCAGCGGAACTGTTTCCACTGACGGGAGAAGGGGCAAAGGCGAGCGACTGGCGCCTTAAAACCAGCAGCTTCGGGCAGATAGGGCTCGTGATCCTTGGTTGGTAGCTTATCTAAGAGAAGGAACTCTGAATTCAAACCACCGCTGCCTTGCGGGAATATCCATTTATGGAATTGGCTTCGGGAGTAAACCCTGAGGATAAATCCGGAGTCGGAGTCCCTAAGGCAGTCTAATGTCGATTCGATATTATTCTGGCAACTCCTGCGACATGGCTGGTACCAAACTGTATCGGCTACTGCCGTTCCTTTGGATCTACCGGCTGTGTGGAGAGGGGGAACATGCTGCATGGGCAACAGCTTGATCTCCATATAACTGTGCCCAAGCTTGCGCCCTGGAGAGGACACTCCAGCTTCACCCTATAGGTGTCGGCAAAACACGGGAAGTAGCAGTTACCGGTTATAAGCATTTTGCCCAATTGGCGTAGGGCATGGCGCCAGGGGCTACTTCCGACAGTGGGAGAGGTTCTAGGATCTCACTGGACAGCTACCGCCCGCTTCAAGCTGGGCAGCCCCCAGTCAATAAGGTGTTGTCCCGCCACTGTCTGCTTTCCCCATTGGGTGCATGGGGATTAGGGTCAAACCCGAACTGTGGACAGAAAATTTTGCACCAAGCAATTATCGAAAAAATAGAAATAAGCAAACTCTCAGATTGGGATGCTGGAACGTCCGGACTATGTTGACTGGACTATCCGAAAACCTACAGGATGTAAACGATGTAAGGAAGACAGCCATAATTAATGATGAGCTTAAACGACTTCAGGTGGATATAGCTGCACTTCAGGAAACGCGCCTGGCGGGCTCTGGAACGGTGAGCGAGAAGGACTACACATTTTATTGGCAAGGGAAAGATCTTAATAAAGCTAGAGAACACGGAGTAGGTTTTGCGGTCAAAAAATCGCTAACTAAAATGGTTGAACCAGGCGAGAATGGATCAGAACGCCTGTTAACGCTCCGCCTGCAAACTAGCACAGGTCCCATCACCCTTGTCAGTGTGTATGCTCCTACTCTGTACTCTGCCTCAGAAGCTAAAGATGAGTTCTACGAGAATCTAACAGCAATTATCAAAAGCATACCTAGGCAAGAACAGCTTGTTCTCCTTGGTGACTTTAACGCTAGAGTGGGTGCCGATAATGTTTCATGGCCTTCATGTCTGGGCAGGTTTGGTATTGGCAAGATGAATGAAAATGGACAACGGCTCTTAGAGTTGTGCGTCCACCATGACCTCTGCGTGACCAACACCTACTTTCAGACAAAACCCCAGCATAAGGTGTCATGGAGACACCCACGATCCAAGCATTGGCACCAACTTGACCTGATTCTCGTCAGAAGGCCACTCCTCAGGTCTGTGCTTTCCACGCGCTCGTACCATAGTGCAGACTGTGATACAGATCACTCCTTGGTTTGCTGCAAAATCAGAGCACAACCAAGAAAACTCTATCGTGTCAGACATGAAGGGAAACCACGCATTGATACCAGCAAGATGTCAGACCCTTTCATGATCGCTCAATTCACTGCGACCTTCGAGAAAGTGCTCAGTAGCCCTCAGCATGGTGATACTATTACAGAGAACTGGGAGCATCTACGGAACACCATTCAAAATACTGCACTTGCCACCTTTGGTAAGAAAACAGCGAAGTCAAATGACTGGTTTGATGCTTCATCAGATGTGATGGCACCTGTCATTGAAGCTAAGCGCAGTGCTATGAATGAATACAAACGTTCACCGAGTGCCAGAACCCTACAGATCCTGAGGGCTACGAGAAGCAAAGTTCAACAGACTGCTCGACGCTGTGCAAATGACTACTGGCTCCAGCTCAGTGAGATCATCCAGATCGCAGCGCAAACAGGCAACATTAAACAAATGTATGACGGTATAAAGAAAGCACTTGGCCCCCATAAAAGTAAGACGGCACCGCTAAAAACCATCAGCGGAGAGAAGCTAACCGATAAGGGTAAGCAGATGGAGAGGTGGGTCGAGCACTACTCTGAGCTTTACGCTAGAGACAATACCGTTATGCCTGCAGCCCTTGATGGTGTCAACAGTCTGCCAACTATGGAGGAACTGGATGCCGAACCAACATTAGAGGAACTCAGCAAGGCCATTGATAGCTTGGCCTCTGGCAAAGCACCAGGCAGTGATGGGATTCCTCCTGATTTAATCAAATGCTGTAAGAGCACGCTATTACATCCCCTGCATAGGATGCTGTGCCAGTGCTGGGAAGAGACAACTATTCCTCAAGACATGCGAGATGCCAAGATTGTAACACTGTATAAAAATAAAGGAGACAGAAGTGATTGCAATAACTACAGAGGCATCTCTCTTCTTAGTATTGTTGGTAAGGTTTTTGCCAAAGTCATTTTAATGCGACTACACAAGTTAGCTGAGCGCATATATCCAGAGTCACAGTGTGGATTCCGAGCTGGCAGGTCAACAACAGACATGATCTTCTCTCTCCGCCAACTTCAGGAAAAATCAAGAGAGCAGAAAAGACCATTATATATCGCCTTTATAGACCTCACAAAAGCATTCGACCTGGTTAGTAGGGATGGACTCTTTAAAATCCTCCTGAAAATAGGCTGCCCTTCTAAAATGCTGGAAATGATAAAGTCATTCCATGACGGCATGAAGGGAACAGTCCAATATGCTGGAAGCACGTCACAGCCCTTTGATATACGAAGTGACGTTAAACAAGGCTGTGTTCTGGCTCCGACCCTCTTCGGAATCTTTTTTGCCTTACTCTTGAAACATGCATTCAGAGATGCAACTGAAGGAATATGCCTTCACACTAGGTCAGATGGCCGTCTGTTTAATCTTTCAAGGCTGAAGGCAAAAACAAAAATCAGAAGGGTCACTATAAGAGACTGGTTGTTCGCTGATGATGTCACTCAAAGCCAACAGGAGCTTCAGAGCTTGATGCATCGCTTCACTAAAGCATGCAAGGACTTTGGCCTCACAATAAGCCTAAAGAAAACGAATGTGCTGAGTCAGGATGTGGGTGCTGCACCAGTTATCACTATCGATAACTATGAATTGGCAGTGGTGCACCACTTCACATACCTAGGGTCTACCATCAATGACAAACTCTCACTGGATACAGAAATCGACAGCCGCATTGGCAAAGCTGCAGCTACCTTTGCCCGCCTCACATCGCGTGTTTGGGGAAACTCTAAACTCACAATGAAGACCAAAGCTGCGGTATATAATGCCTGCGTCACCAGCACTCTCCTATATGGCAGCGAGACCTGGACGACCTATGCTAAGCAAGAAAGAAGGCTCAATACCTTCCATTTGCGGTGTCTACGCCGCATCCTCGGCATCTCGTGGAAAGATAAAGTGACAAATGTCGAGGTGTTGTCACGTGCTGGCCTTCAAAGTATGTATACGCTTCTTAGACAGCGCAGACTTCGCTGGCTTGGCCATGTTCGCCGCATGGATGATGGTCGCATCCCAAAAGATATCTTCTACGGACAATTAGCAGATGGCAAGAGAACAGTTGGGCGACCACAGCTGAGGTTCAAAGATGTGTGCAAGAGAGATATGAGGGCACTGGACATGGATCCAGCAACATGGGAGGATAAAGCTGCCGATCGCACTAAGTGGCGATGCTATTTACGGCGCCACCTCAGATTGGGCGAAGAGAGGCTCACACAAGAAGCAGAGGTGAGGAGAAAACGTCGAAAGGAGCACCAGGAAAATAAGCAGCTGAGGGCTGTCACCTCAGGGGCGCATTCCCATAGTCAGTTATGACTGAAGGGGCTATTATTATCACCACAGGCAGAATCGTGATGTTGGGCCACTCTGGTGTGGTTAGTTGATCCCTGCAGCGTTGACCAAGCAACTTGACAGTAGCCTGTTTCCAGCATGCAACACGTGAAGGTGCTTTGAATAAACTCTGACAAGTTTAAATACCTAATGCACAGCTAACAAGAAAGTAAGCCATTACTACAGCTGCGATTAAAACGATTGATCCACGGACCTAGCTATTTGAAGAACGAACGAACGAACGAACTTTATTTTTAAAGGGTTAAGAATTGGGCACGCAGGCCCGTCTTACATTCTGCCCTTCTTTTCTCTGTCATCTTGCATACTGTATCCTTTCAATAGCACATGTATTTTGAGCATTATTTAAGCATACAACATTATCAAGGTAAAATAATAACATACATTTGTAACATCCAGTCATAATCAAATTTAAGTATGTTAAAAAAAAGAAAAGAGGGATAAACAAAAAAAATTAATTAAAATAAATTTAAAAATTAATTTTAAAAAATAACATGCAAACAAACAAAATCTAAACCATTCATACAGTAAATTAGACATAATTTGAAACGTAATCAGATTATGGTGGCATATAATAAGAACTCGTGACATTGGAAATCTGCTGCTGAATGACCTGGGACTTCGTGTGTTGTCAGCACATGCGGAAAATGTTCCCACAGGTGAGCAGCTTTGAGTCCCAAGCAGATACTGCCACAAGGAGTGAATTGTTGACGCCTCCACTATACGAGATCCAGCTTTATGACCTATGCTCCTTAGGGAGGTAAAGGGTATTGACTGATAGATGAGAATCGTGCATATAGGCCCGTCTTACATTTTGCCTTTCCTCTTACTCATCTTTTATTGCTAGTTATCCAGACATTCTCCAACATACTTAAGGTATTAGTTTAATGGCGATGCAACATTATAAGTAGTATAAAAGCAAACATTTACAGTATCTGATTACAACTAAGAAGTAAGGTATATTAAAATGAAACACTAGATCATCAGACCCTCCATACAGTATATTAGATAATAATTCGAAACATAATCCCTTAGGGCGGCATATAATCCGCACTCATAATGTATTTGAACAGTCTACGATTATATGAGTAGGGACTGTGCATGTTTTTCAGGTCATGTGGAAGATTGTTCCAAAGATGAGCAGCTGAGTAAGCCAAGCTCTTCTTGTACAAATCTAGTCTGGGCTTGGGTACCTGTAACTGGTTTAAGCGCTGACTACGTTTTTCAATGAATTTTAAAAGTGGCCACAGATACGTTGGAGCATTCTGTGACAAGATTTTGTGAGCGAATTTAGCTTTGTTAAATAGGAAGCGCTTTCTAAGGGGTAATATTTTAAGATAGTTATATAGATCTATACAATGTGTTTGGTGTTTATCAGCAACTAGGCGCACTGCACGTTTTTGAAATGAATGAAGCCTCTTTGTGTTGGATATGGAACAACCATCCCAGATTGTGGAACAATAGTCTAGGTATGTTTGTATATGAGATGTGTAGAACATTTTCCTTGCCCCCTCATCCAGGAAGTGTTTGATTTTGGCTAATTGGTAAACTTTTTGTGCAGTTAGCTTTGTGAGTGCACTTACATGTGAATTCCAACTTAGGTGCTGGTCAACAGTTAGACCTAGAGTTTTATGTTCATTTACGTTTTCAATTAGTGATGTTCCAATGTACAGCTGACGGGTTGTTTTCTGCGAGTTTTGTAGTTTTTGTCTAGTTGATATTAACATACATTTCGTTTTACTAATATTTATTTGCATTCGATTCTCGTTGCTCCACTTAATAAGATTATGTGTTTCAGTTTTTAAAGATAGTTCTAGTGAGGTGCAACTTTTGTCACTAGTGTAAACAGTACAGTCATCGGCAAACATGTCACAGGATGAATGTTTGATGTGCAGAGGAAGATCATTAATGTTTACGGCAGAGAGAAGAGGGCCGAGAATTGTTTCTAATTTTATGATTAAAATAGTGTGATCTATCATATCGAATGATTTTTTAAAGTCTACAAAGATTGCTCCACATAAATTATCGTTATTGATGTTTAGATCCCAGTTGTCTATCATTTTTGTTAAGGCTGTGTGGCATGAATGTTTTGGTCTAAACCCCGACTGACTATCAACTAGCAGGTCATTATTGGCTAGTTCTATTGCTGTTTTGTGTATATGTTTTTCCAGTGATTTGGACAGCGACGATATAAGAGAAATGGGCCTATAGTTACCAAGGTTGCTATTATCTGATGAACCAGGTTTAACAAGAGGGTATACTTTAGCGATTTTAAAGGCAGATGGAAAGTAACTCTTTGCGAGACATTGATTATATGTGTTTGTTAGTGAATCACTAATAGCTGGTGCAGCATAACGCAGTATTCGATTACTGATTCCACCAAGTTTCGATGAGTTATTATCTTTAAGATCAATAAGATAGTTATAAACTTTGTTAACTGTTATAAAAGGAATGTCGCACGGAATGGTGTTAGTACACTTGTTTTCGTAGAACTTAGATAATTCGCTGAAGTCACAAGGGGAAGAAGGTATGGCGGATTTTATAATGTGGAAGTCTGCCTGAAAATGATTGCTGAAGTCTGTACAAGTAAATGAAGTATTGTGATTTTGTGAGTCTGGCGAATTTCTTTTGTTCATTAGAGTATTGATTGCCTTCCATATATTTCTACTGTTGCTTTTGCTTTTAACTAAATTACAAAAAGTAGGTTTTCTTTTCTCTGCGGATTAAATATTGTACTTTGTTCCTTGCTGCCCGATATGTAATGATGTCCTTATTTTTGTGCGCTCGATCCCTCTGCCTCATAGCGGCAAGTACTTCTTGTGTGATAAATGGAGATTTTATTTGTCTTTTTACGCGAATTTCTTTAGTAGGTGCATGCTTATTAAAAATACTATAAAATGTCCGTGTCCAATAGAAGAATAGAAGAACCTTACTGTGCAGGATGTCTTCAAGACAATAATATAGAACATTTCTTGTTAAAATGAAATAGGTATGACCAAATGAGAATACCAATATTAGATTATTTGCAAGCATCCAACTTACCTATAAATATAGAAGAGGTGTTAAGAATAGACAGACCTAAGGAGCTGCATAATATAGTCAAACAATATTTAACACGAACACATGTTAATATATAGTGGCTGGGAATGTGAAGGTCTGATGCTGTTCTTACAATGCATGTGATTTTAAACAGATGAAAGTCAATTAAATATCTGGTAAAGTCCGTTATATAACTAGAACCACCAGGCCTTTACACCCCTCCACTTTAATATTATTCTTGTTCATAGTTTCTTCTTGATTTTGTTTGTTTGTTTGTTTGTTTGTTTTTTTGATTTATTTAACGTATAAGCACAATTGTGATTATCCCTATTTACATTGATTTGACAAATGTGATGCCACTTTCTCATGTCGGCAGTTGTTCATATTATTTGGAATTGAAAACAATATATATCCTAATTATAACGCATCAGAGGTTGAACGGAATTTTTTTTTTTTTCATTAATTAAAAAAAAAAAATATGCAATGGCGTCATCAGGATCAGGAAGTTGGTAAACATCGGCGAAAGGCGCATTTCGCAAATCATTTAAAAATAATTCTTGGTTGAAATTTTTTAGACTTCTATATTCAATACTGATGTGTTTATTTTTTGGAGATTTGTACCCATTTTTTGACCAAGTGCAACATATGGCATAGTGGTCATTCATAGCAATAGTGGGGCAAAGTCTACAGACAGGGGGTATGATGTGCTGGTGTTGTGGGTAGTGGGTTTCCCCCCTTGCTTCACCCTAGGCCTAGTGAATTCTGTTCATGAAAGGAGCGACCATTGCGGTGTTAGTCTCTTGGCCTAGCAAAACCTCTCATACCCCAAGATCGTTGTGCGTGGTGAAGAGCCACACCCTCCTCGAGGTAGTCCTGGTAACTGAGGGTGCGAATCCTCAGGCTAAACACAACGGATCTAGAGGAGCAAACCTCGATAATAAAACCGGTGCACTACACCGTACACGCCCTCTGTGGGTGGGAAGGAGCCAGATGGATACTGAACAAGTCTTGGGAGTGGGAACGAGTGTGGACTGCTCCCTGAAGATCGGAACCCATCGTACAGGCACAGAGACTCAGGACGTGACGATCCTATTGCCTTCAACTCTTGGTCACATGCCTAGAGCCTCGGAGAACTCGGCGTAACCAGCAGGCAATTTGGTGGCGGGGAAAGAGCACTGTGAGCCCTACCTTGGCTACGTATCACAAGGAGACGCAGAAACACCCCCTTTATCTCCCCCAGAGCTGGCACAGTACACTTCTGGCTTCTACCCGGGGCGTTAGGAAATCCACAGGCACCCCAGCATCACAATGCCAAGAAGATGACAAAGTTGGAATTTACTAACTCAAACCTGGCAGAGCAAGTCCTCCAACAGATGCGGCCGATGCTGGGCCCACTGGCGCGTGGACACGTCCCGATCCCCATCGAGACTTGCCCGGGGAGCCCACCCCGGCTCAAAAAAGCAGAGAAGGCCACTCTCCAAACCTCCGATGTCTTGCGGGCAGTGTTAGGATGTGCAAGAACATGGACAGGAAGACTCCACAACTTCCCCACTGAAGACACGCCCACGGCGACCGTTGCCTCAACTGGCTGTGTGTGGTGTACCCGGAAACGGGGCCTCCCAGTACTGAGACACAGTTAAGTCCCCGATGTCATTTATCGGTGCAGAGTTGAGAGAGATGGCTGAGCATCACAATCCCCCCTGTGTTGCAGCATGATGAGAACCCAGAATTGCACACTGAGCTTGGGGGGAATCACTTGGGCACCAGACTTAATACTGGCTCTTGACTGGATGGCCGCATGCAGGAGATTTCTACAATGGGGGGTTGGCAGGTGGTGGGTATCTGGAAGTGGCTCTGTGCAGGACGTGAGGATTCCTTGGGTGAGCCCAGAACCAGAGCACAGCATTGTGCAAGCTCTGCATAGTTGGAGAGCCCCCTGGATGACGGGGAATGCACAGTGTGTGCTACCCCACCTGTCCCCAACTGCTAACTTAGAACCAGAAGTGGGGTCCTCTGTATGCGTGCCAGGCCAGGATAAAATGCCTGGGAAAGAGACTGGAGCTCAGAACTCCCTAACTCAAAGTTGCAGGATGGCAGGAAAGACAGGGCTATTTTGAAGATAATGCAACCATATTTTCACCATACGAGCTCGGACGCCGCCTCGGTAAACAAGGTCCGCGCAGAGCAGTGACACCCCAGGCTGCTTGCGAATAGTCTACTACTGGGAACATAAACAGATTAGGGATGAGCCCACTCTCCCGTTGAACAGGTGCTAAAGTCATAGATACTGGGCCAGAAGGCGCACCGGAAACCACAGTATCACGCAACTCGCTTTTTTTTTTTTTTTTTTTTTTTCTATGGAGAGTACACCGTCATAGCAATAGTAGGGATGGAACATTCTATAATGTTTTCTGGACAGGTTACATAGATGTGATCGATCAGTGTGGGTGATGTTTTTGTTACTCTGATAGGTTTGTTGACTATTTGTTTCATGTTATACGATGCTATGATGTTGGTCCATGTTTGATTTGGCTTATGCATATCAATATTGAAATCACCAAGAAGAATAATTTCATTGACTGTAGTGATAACTTTATCCATCATGTTCGTGAAATCTTCAAACCATGTTGTTCCTACACTGGGATTTCGATAAAGATATCCTATTACAATGGGTCTTTGTTTTTGTGGCTTTACCTCTAACCATATGCATTCTATATCTATGGTCTCTAGATCGTTTCTGCGGCGATAACTGAGAGAAGTGGAAATATATGCTAAACCTGTCTCTAATTGTCTACTAGAATCTCGCCGAATAGTTTTAAAACCATTACGTGCAATGTCACCATCAGTTATTTTCTCATTCAGACGACTTTCTGAAAGCCCAAAAACATGGAAATTTTGATTGAGAACTTGTGTGAGTTCTGGAAGTTTACCTAAAAGAGGGTCTACGTTCAGATTGTAATATAATACATTAAAAACGCATACATAATAACATTACACAGATGGCCAAGTCGTAAACTATTCATGGTTAGTAACTGTTCATAAGTACCTGGCATTTATGTTATGTAAAGAAGCTTGCGCTCAAATAAAAAGGTAAATAAATACTAAATTTAACAAATTTTACCAAGGAAGGGGAATTAATGGTGGTATTAATAAGTGGGGAACTTTGAAAACTAATTACAAACAATTCAGCTAATTGAATTACGTCAGGGACCAAAAGATGCAGCAATAGAGAATGGGTTCTTGTGCGTTTATTCACCGGTTAAATCAAATTCTGGAAATTTATTACCCAAACTGAGAACCGTACTTTTTCTTGACTGAAAAAGGTTGATTTCACATTGTGATTTGGGAGGCAAGTTAAAAAAAAAAAAAAAAAAAGCTTTTCTCTTGCATTCATAGTTGACACGCTTACGACAGACCCCCCCCCAAACCCCCCCCCCCCCCCCATGGATTTTTTTTTAAAGTTTATTATTATTTTTTTTTTTTCTTATCCAGCGGCACTTGGGCTTTCAGCCCTTCGGCCCAATGACATGTCATTGCGAGGCTGGGGAACCTGAGGACTTTCCTTCCAACCCGGTCAGGAGCTTCGCTCCTTCCCATCCACAGAGGGTTTATCACAGGAGCCGTTCAGGCTATTCAGTCAAATTTCCGGCCGTAAACATTTCTTCAAACGCCGACGCCCGGGTTTGAACCATGAACACCTGGTCGCCAGTACAACGCCGAAGCCATTACACCAGCGCGGCTCCCTTTTTAAAGTTTATAAACCAATAGAACGGAATTGAATCAGTTCTACAAGTTAACGGTACACAGGAAACAAGGGAAATCGCTGCCGTTGCCTTCTCTAACTCAAGATCAGAGTGAGGTACCCATTTACAGCTGGTTAGACTGATGCGTGACACCTGTTCCCTTCCTCGCTGCCGTTGCCTTCTCTAACTCAGGATAAGAGTCAGGTACCCATTTACAGCTGGTTATGGAATGTTAGAGACTTCACCATACTAGGTCCAGCATCGAGAGGTGGGGAGACCAGTTTCCTTCCTCGCTGTCTTTTCCTTCCCTAACTCAAAGTTAAGTACCCATTTATAGCTAGGTAGGCCCCATCTCTCGATGCTGGACCTAGTATGGTGAAGTCTCTAACACTCCATAACCAGCTGTAAATGGGTACCTTACTCTGATCCTGAGTTAGAGAAGGCAACAGCAGCGAGGAAGGGAACAGGTGTCACACATCAGTCAAACCAGCTGTAAAAGGGTACCTGACTCTGATCTTGAGTTAGAGAAGGCAACGGCAGCGAGGAAGGGAACAGGTGTCACACATCAGTCAAACCAGCTGTAAAAGGGTACCTGACTCTGATCTTGAGTTAGAGAAGGCAACGGCAGCGAGGAAGGGAACAGGTGTCACACATCCGTCAAACCAGCTGTAAAAGGGTACCTGACTCTGATCTTGAGTTAGAGAAGGCAACGGCAGCGAGGAAGGGAACAGGTGTCACGCATCAGTCTAACCAGCTGTAAAAGGGTACCTGCCTCTGATCTTGAGTTAGAGAAGGCAACGGCAGCGAGGAAGGGAACAGGCCACCCCACCTCATAAAGCTGGGACCCAGTACATCGAAGTCTATAACACTTCACTCCCCTACGGCAGAATGTGCTACGTGACTACAACCTTACGAACGGCAGGCGTGTTTTAAAAAAAATTCTAAGCAACGGGGGAGGGGGGAGAGGACAATGTGAAATGACACTTTTTCAGTCAAGAAAGAGTACGGTGCTCGGTTTGGGTAATAAATATCCACAATTTGATTTAACCGGTGAATTAACTCACAAGTACCAGACAATGCAGTCAGCGACCCATAGCTTGACTGCTTGCATCAGGGTCAGCGAACCAGAGCTGACCAAGACCGTACTCCACCTCCACGTGGTGGCCCTGGAAACAGTCTGCAGCAGTGCAGTCTGGCTGAGCGAGTACGGATCGAAGAGGGAAGGCAAACTCGGTCCCAAAAAATGCCGTGCTGAAGTCGGATGTGTCGACCGCAAGGTGCAGATATCACAGCTACGGCGTAAACAGACACAACGCAACCACCATCCTTTTCAGGGCGAACGAGGAAGAAGAAGAATTACTTCAAAATAGGTGAAAAATGTAACAAATCAAGCGCTCATATCAGACAGGCAACAGGCAAACAGTGTGGAAAAAAAATATATATATATATATATATATATATATATATAACAACAATCGACAGTTGCTGGTGTTACAGAGACAACTTGTGAGGCCAACAGTTGCTGTTAATATGGAGGAGAGGGTTGTTGAAAATAGAAGTGCGGTGGATTTGGCCGTGATAGATGATGCATTTGGTAGAAAGCGGGATGTTGAGGTACTGTTGTTGAATGAGTGGGGTATTCCGGCAAGTACGACCTCCAAGTGTAAGGTGCATAGTCCAAGAGTCGTTGTTGATGTAGGAGATGATGAAAGGCTGGGTATGTGGGTTGATGTGGTTAAACCTGTGACGACAGCGATGAGGGGTGAACTTTCATTGGTGTCTGGGACGACAGTGGACATTTCTGTTGATGAAGGCTGAGCAGATTGAATTGGATCACTTACAGACCTTTGGGAATGGAGTGGGTCAAGTCGGTGTTGTCGAGAAGGGTCGTCTGTGGCAGAAGGTTGTTGAAGGCAGACATTGTTGGTTTCCTGCACATCCGTGGTGCTAACAAGAGGTATAACGTGATGATCCTGATGATTTTGGGCGGCTGGTGTTTAAAGTTGTGGGTAGTGATGGAAAATGAAGGTCATAATTGGCATTTGATGAGTAGCTATTTATATTCACATGGCGTTTGGATGGATGTATGGGTGCTGATGTGCGAGTTGTGCCTTTGAGGGTGCTTTCTGGATATTTTATATTTGTCGCCAACATACTGGTCCCTTGACTGGACAATGTAATATCGCCGCTGGAAAGATACTTCCTAGGGGCTCCAGATGTGGCAAGGAAGACCAAGCTGTGAACTATGAGAACATGTTCATTTCTGAGGCAGTGTTTTTTAAGTTTAGCATTGTTAGTTTCAACAAATTTCCGGTAATAGGCACGGACTGGCGGGAGAATAGAGGAAAAATAAATTTTGGCATTATGGAATAGGGACCGAAATATGAATGTGCTCTCATTTAGGTCTGTCTGTTTGAGTTCAGTATCTTTTATTGAGTTTGACAGACCTATGTGCACAGTTACTCTAGTTACAGAGAGATCAGGCGAAAACCGTTTAAGGAGGGTCAGTAGGTCGTGAGTTGATCCCCAGTTCTTGAAGGGAACAGATACCGAATCAGTATCACCAGTTACTAGTTTTGATTGTTGAAGCTCCTTCATGGTTTGGTCCCCAAAGATGAGATGTTTTCTTCTGTTCGTGTGTGTGCCAGTGATAACAGCTGTTGCTTCCCTTGTTCCAGTTGTGCTGTGGCTGCTAGAAGTCTTGTGGTGTGTGCTGGCAGCTGCCGGTCGAAGTGGAAGGTGGCGATTTGAAATTTTGACCGGAATTCTGCAGACAATGGCTGCAGGATTTTCCGGAGTGTCCAGGGAATTACGTTCATTAAGGCGTAGTTCTGAATGTACTATTTGTTGTTAAGGTTGGACGCTCTCTGCACGTTTTTGTTTGTGATCCAATTCGTTTGTGTGCTGTTGTGTAGTCTGCTGCTGAATGTGAGTTTTGCTGTTTTCGTAGCTACTTTTTAGAGACAAGTGATCAGCCTGAAGCTGTTCGTAAGATTTTTTAAGACTACTCAATTCAGCTTTCAGTAGCTCCATCTCAGATGTTATCTTTGTATACACATCCTCATGTGGTGATTGTATAGTTTGCTTGCTTGTTGTCCTTTCTAGACTACTATCAAGCAATCCTATGAACCCGACTCCCGCCCCTTAAAAAAAACAAAACAAAAGTTTATTTATGCAGTTGATTAGTTCCCTAATTTTAAAGCCTTTGCTTTAATGAAGTTATTTCCCCCTTAATTTACTTTGTTTTAGTCATTACATAATATCTTTTGTGTCAATGCCGGTCAAAACTTGAAAGATAAAAATGTACCAAGAAAGGGAGACGCATGCAAAGATTCAGTTCTGTTCCTTGAGTAGAACAATAGAGATTTTGAACATTAAAGATTTGAAACGTGACAAACATAAAATAAGATTTCGATCGCAAATAAAAGTAGTTAAAAAGCCAGGAGTAATATGATAATGAGGTTTGCAACCTCATCATGTAAAACAAATTGTTTTTACAAGAGCACATACATGTTTTGGTACAGGCAGGGCCGGTTCTTGGACGGTGTGGTTGCATCAGGAGCACCGACATGTATTAAAAAGATAATAATAAAATCATTAACATTTTAAAAGAACAAGACAAACGAAGCATTGAATTTCAAAAGGAAAAAAAAAAAACAATAATTCTCTTTGAAACTGATCGTTTTCCTATATGTCTACATTAAATCTTGTTCAAATACACCGCGTTGAGCGCCCGTCTGTAATTCCACACGAATAAAGTGGGAAAAATGCCTACAGTCAGATTTTAACAATAAATAAATGTATTATGTTTCTGTAAAATGCTATAATAGACATCACTAGCACTAATTACAGTGTCATTCAACTCAATGGCGTGAAAGTGAGTCTCGTAAGAGTACACACAGTACTTCACAGGGGAGGGGGCGCCATCACTAGACCTCGGACCATTTTGAAAAATCCGTAGGGCAGGCTCAACGCAAGCGGACCAGGTGCAGTGGCGTATCCGTGCTCCTTATGGAGCGACAAGAAAGATGAATGAATGAAAACCACATTTTTAAATTTCTTTCCCTTACGTTCACTTGCTTCAGACATTTTTTTTTAATGTAAAACTTTTGCCTCGTTTTGGCGAGGCGCGTCCCGTTCAACCCAGTCGGTTATATTAGGGCGCATGTCCAAATATAAAAGACCCTTAGATCTGTGTTATATGATACGAAAAGGTTGCAATACGTAAACTACGCTTGATGAGGTTAATACGGGCATATCCTATCCAAGTATCTACAGTTACTATTTTATCCATGCATTCTGTATCAAATTATTTTAGTGAATTTTTTTGGGTCTAGTTTTTATTGTTAGTTATTTGTGTCTGTTTTTTTTTTCTGTTCCATGACGAAAATTTTTAAGTAGTCACATATGCCATGTTGTAGCGGTTCAATCAGTTCCACTTCATCCTCATAATTTTCATTCTTGTCTCCAGTTCTCTTCTCCAGATGATTTTCGATGTACCCTAGCTTTTCTTACCATGAGGATTCCAGAACGCAGACAATCTGATAATGCTATCAGCAGGTGTATTCAGTGTGTGCCCCAGCCATCTCCAGCTTCATCTTCTCATCCCATGTTCCACTGGAACAACTGGATCAGAATGTCATAAATTTCACGTTGGTCACTTTATCGTACTACTCCAATCCTTCTATTCTACGCTGGCACCCATTTATGAGAAAGTCTGTAACTTATTGGTTGTTGTTGTTGTTTCCAATGTTTCAGGGCCAAGTAAAATGATTGATGTGACATTTGATTTGAAGGTTCGTATTTATATGTTGAAATGGATTTCTTTTGATTTCCATGTATATCCCAACGTCTTTTGTATCTTTCTTTTGATATCAACATACAGTTGGAGCAACAAACAGTGATAAGATTAAATTTTAGATTCGTCAGCCTTTTTGCCGTAGTGCGTGCTGAGGTGGTGGTAACTAGAAGTAGATTGAAATAAAGGAAGGTAGCGTTTAAATATCCGTTATTTTCATTAGTATTGCTAGGATTTAAATGATTCTGCATTTTTATTTTTTTTGGGACACAACTTAAATGTTGCTCAGTTAAATATAAATGTATTTCATAAAAAATTAAGCTGATTTAAGAACCTTTATTAAGGCATTATTTTGTATTTTTGGCACGATAGGGCATTTTGGAGATTTTTCGGTCATTTTAAAAGAAATGTTTGGTATTTTTGAGTCATTATTTTGCATCTTTAGGCATTTTGAAAAAAAAGGCATCTTTGGTGGTAAAGTGTTCTTACAGGTCGGAGGACCAAGATGTTCCTTTGCCGCCTGCTCCCGTTTTAACCAGATGGAGGGACTTGGGACATAGGCGTTTTACTGTCAGAACTTCAAAATGCTATTTTTAACTCGTTTGACAGCAGTGAAGCGGCCTCAATTAAAGTTACGCAAGGACTACTTTCTGGTACTGAAATTGCTGGAAAATTTTCCTACATAAAATTAAATTCTGGATTTCTGCCGAGTGTTTTTACTTCTTTGGACAAATCAGCAGTTATGTTAGTGAATCAGATGTGTTTGATCAAGAAAATGGCGAATGACATAGACAATGTGACTTGAAATGTGGGAAAGGCTGTGCAAGAGAAAACTAAGCAAGTTTTTAAAAAAATGAGATATGAAAAGTTGTGCTTAATTTCAGATTGGCCTTCGGGTGAAAAACTGTTCCTTAGATGAAATTTCAGAGGACTTAGAACCAAGTGACGCAGTTTATTTCAAGTATGCTCCTGTGATGTCAGTAGAAGTGGAAAGGAGCTTTTTCATTGTTTAAAACTTTGTTGGCAGAATTTTAACTTAGCACTGAAACTGAAAGAGAAATCTTTATTCTTAAAAGTTCATTTTTTTAAAGTTATCGGGAATTTTGGGGGATTTTTTAAATCATATTTGCATTTTATATAGGTCATTTTCTAGCAATCAATTTTTAGGTCAATAAAATCCTAGCCCTATTCATGATATATATATATATATTCTTCTTCTTCCATCCTTAGCCACCAGCCGGCAAAGCAGTATGTGGCCAGTACGCCTAGTGGCGTCTTAGGGCAACAACAAATTGATCAATCTATCGCTGTTTCCACCACGCCTAGTGGCGTCTTTGTGGGACAAAAACAGACCAAACAATCTATCATTGTTTCCGTAATCAGATTGGTTGGCAAGCAGGTGATCAGCCCACTGTGCGAAGTCTTTACGGGATGGGGTAAACAGCCCCATGCCCATACCCTCCTTAGTCGCTTTTTACGACGTGCGTGGTAGGGTGCAGTGTTACTATTCTTTGCTCCCCTTTCGGGCCCCGGTAACACACGGGTGATATATATATATATATATATATATATATATATATATATATATATATATATATATATATATATATATATATATATATATATATATATATATGCATGCATGCATAATACACACATACATATGAATGCAGGAAGAAATAGCACAGCTGACCGCACCCCCGCCCGCTGACCGTAGGATGTTGAGCTCTGCTACAAACCATTGGGAAAAAAAAGCAACTGTAGAACTGGAGGGGCCGTAGGAAAAGAAAACATAAAGAGTGCGAACAAACAGAGAATGAAAAGAAGTGACCCACCCAGCACATAAAGCATTTGTCAAAAACCAACCAAGTGTATGGGGCGTCCCCTTAAATAAAGATAGATATCCAACAGGGTGGAGAACTATAGAAGATCTAACGCAGTTCAAAGAACTATCAAACACAATTGAAAATAGTAATAAATACAGAAGCAAAATACCACCCTGGGAACTAAAAACACCAATCATAGACTACTCACTCACTGAAAAGATCAAACAAAACAAAGAAGATAAGGAAGCCAAAATGATAAGTAGAAGGTTCATAGATCAACTAACTAAACAAAGTCTGGCCGTCTACACTGATGGATCCAAGGGTGATAGTGGGCAACTAGGTGCTGGCGTTGTAATACCACAATGGGGAATAAAAAAGAGCTACAGTGTAACGGAAGGAGCATCGATTTTTACTGCAGAGATGGTAGCAATTCTTAAAAGTCTAGAAATAATCAAAGATAACCCACCAGAAGCTGTTACGATATTTACAGACTCACTATCATCACTACAAGCACTAGAACACCCAGGTAAATGTAGCCGGCCAGACATAAAGGAAGAAATTCTAGCAATTAATACATCACTAGGGAACAGAGGATGTAGTGTGAGGCTAGTGTGGGTTCCAGCACACATAGGTATTGCTGGCAACGAGTTGGCAGACCAGACCGCCAAGAATGGAAGAACAAGTAAAAACAATATAAAAGCAGGACTGGGAAGGTCGGAGATCAAGAGCCAAGTGAAGGAAACTATAAAAGAAGAATGGAAGACAACATGGAAGGAAAGTAGAAAAGGCAGACACGCGTTCAAACTGCTGAATGAACCAACGAGGACGTGCCAGGTCAGAGAAGAGTTAAAGATACCTTCGAACAAAAAACTGTGGGGTCTCCGTCTCGGTGCAGCATACTTTATGATAGAAGAACCACACTGCCAAGAATGCCGGGAAGAGAATGACATAGACCACTACCTGATCCACTGTAAAAAGTATGATCAACAAAGACTTGAATTAAAAACTTACTATAGAAATCACAATATAGACTTAACAGGTGATAAGGTTTTAAGTATAGATTCCCCAAGAGATGCCCAATCAATACTTAAAAGATATATACATAAAACAAAGGAAAACATATAAGGTTAGTACTTCAGGAAAAACATCCAACTAAATAAAAATTAAACAGCAAGAACTAACAAAGCATTAACAAAAAACTAACTACTTATAGGACAAGGAAAGACAACGAGGTATAGAAAAAAATAGGGCAACAACTCAAAAAGAACAAATACTAATACAAATTAAAACCAAGTGTAAAGGACAATAGTTATCTATAAACAACACAAAAGAGAAAATAAAATGGTCAAATACTAATATAAATAAAAATCAGCAACCGTAAAAGACAATAGATATTTAAATTGAATACAAAACTAGAAAATAAAATGACACTAAATACCCCAATTATAACCAACTTTCAGGTTGAACAGGGTAGACCAAGATGGAATGAGAAGAGGCAAGAATGGACAGATGATAAGAGCCCACTCTCCACCCATCAACGCATCAAAACAACAACAGAATGAAAACAGTCTTGTCATAAAAACAGGGCAGCCAGTAGATGGAGCTTGACACATCGACTCACTGAAGGAAAATGCTTGCAGGAATATACCTTCATAAGAAATGACTTGTTAGAGTCTATGATATTTTAACGGAAAACAGGTTAACAACCACCTTGGTCCCACGACGAGGAAAAGTCATTTAGGTTCTCACTATATTTGAGTGTTCGTAGTCCATCTACAAATATAGAGTACTTTATTCCAGTTAACACTACATTAATAACTCGACTGTAATTACGTCTTCTGGTAAAATTTACTTTTCTGTATGCGTTATTGAGTGTTCTATTCGTGTCCCACGTGCATTTACGGAATAATCCGTGACAGGGTAGCCATTTAAGCTACTTCCACTCTCACCTTCCACTTGCGTAAGAAAATCGATATTTTGTGCGATATTCCAGCAGCATTGATCGGTACATAGACATAGACAGAAGACTGGAGGAAAAAGATGACACAATTACATAACACGGTGCGTTTTGTAGATCTCAAGTACCTGCGCTTGTTCGACAGAACAAACAGAAAAACTCACACGTTTGTCTGGAACGAAATATTTATACAGATATAGATAGATAGATAGATGGATGGATGGATGGATAGATAGATAGATAGATAGATAGATAGATAGATAGATAGATAGATAGATAGATAGATAGATAGATAGATAGATAGATAGATAGATAGATAGATAGATAGATAGATAGATAGATAGATAGATAGATAGATAGATAGATAGATAGATAGATAGATAGATAGATAGATAGATAGATAGATAGATAGATAGATAGATAGATAGATAAACATCCGTACTTTAGACAGATAAACATCCGTACTTAATTTCACACACTCCCGTGCACACTGTGCAGGCAGACCGACAGACAAGAATACAGACAGGCAGACAATCAGATGGAACGAACGAATGAACAAACGAACGAACTTTAATTTCAAACAGTTGAGAATTGGGCAGGCAGGCCTGTCATACATTCTGCCCATTTTGTCTCAACTTTTATTCTGAATTCATTTATTCTCATGCATTTTAAATATTAGTTTAAAGGAATAATGGGAGGCGCGCTAGCGTAGTGGTTACAACACCGCTCTGGCGACCGGGTGATTCAGGATCAAACCCGGGCGACGGCATTTGAGGATTTTTCGTCGACCGGGATTTGGACTGGATTAACTCGAGACCTGGCGAGAACATTTGAAGGAGTGTCGTCGACCAGGGATTGGCGGCTCCTGAGCCGACCCAGCTCTAGTGGGTACCTCCGAAATCGGCGAGTATCTGCCTGAATGGCGAGGGACACCTGTCTCTGTACAAGAAAAGGGATACTCACGTAAAATCAATGTCAGGTTAGACATAAATAATAACCTGAGATTTCGCCTCGAGTATTAGCGGGCGTACGAAAAAAAAAAAAGGGAATAATAATAGCCTGCTCACATTTACAGTATCTAACTAAAATCAAGAAATATATATGATGTGTCGTAGATTTTATCAGATAGGTAATAGACGTTTATAGTCCTTCTGAGCAGAGGTGATTGTGATAACTATGTGAAAGTAAGGTGTAAGAAATAGTTTTTTTTTTTCTCACGAGGTGATAGTGTAAGAGAAAGAACAGTCTCTGGATTGAGTAGTTTCGCTAATCCAGCCTATCTATACGACTATATTTAACACATTAACTACCGCAAGCCGCTGTCAGCGGCTCAGAACATAATCACATTTGGACTGCAAGCCGCTCAGGGCGCCAATCTAATTTTAGTAATAAAACGAATGAAAAATGTACTGAAACAGTCTCTGATCTGGTTCGAGATTTTAAGTTGCCACCGGAAAACAAATTCCCAAATCATGGTTGTTGTAGAACACTGGAAAATTGATATTATGTTCATATTTTTCAGCATTTTGGGTTAGTTACCAAATCGTGTAAAACTGTTTACCGTGGCAACTAGTGAAAGGACTACAAAAAATGCGTGTAAATCTCGTCTAACGGCTAAATAGGATAGAAACATATTTCAACAATTGACTGAAAGACCTAGCGACGAGGACAAAAGTGAAAAAGGTGTGCACATTGATTGAAATTGTGATTTTGATAGAGATGGGGCGCAAGCAGTTATAATTGTGAAAATATTGCAAGTCCTCAGCCATCGGAGGGCCGTTAAATAGCAACAACCTCTATTAGAGTTACAACCAATGTTTATTGTAATAGTACATTCATTTATCTTTAAAATGACGTGTAATTCATACAAATCTATAAACAATTACGAAAACTACAGCTTACTTTGTGCAAACACCTACAGGATGAAAATGGGAAAAAAATTTAATTCGGCCACAGTGTGTTTTTTTTAATTCGGTAGTTAATGTGTTAAATCAGACGCACTTTATCTCCTTATACAAAATACAAGTTACACTGCACCCACATGCACAGAATTCTGTGACAAATAGGCACAAACATGGAAACAAACTATGGATAACAGATAGAGTAGGGGTTGACCAACACAATAACTTAAGGTTTTCTTTTCTTCTTCTTTGATCTTTAGCCGCCGACCGTCAAAGCAGTCAGTGGCCGTCACGCCTAGTGGCGTCTTGTGGGGCAACAACAAATTGATTCCACTTTGCTCGATCGGCGGCCATCCTTCGTACAGTGCCCCAACTCTGGTTCATTCTTTGCATCTCAGCCTCCACAGACCTCCACCAGGTTGTTTTTAGTCGGCCTCTCTTTCGTTTTCCTTCAGGGGTCCAAAGCATAGCTGTTCTCGTGATGGCACCGGGGTCTCTTCTGAGGACATGTCCAACCCAGCTCCAGCGTCTGCCAGCTATGATGGTGTGCAAACTTAAGGTTTATTAAGTTTATTTATCACTAGAACTTTACAACATAAATCATATACACCAATAGATCATGGTTTACAGACAGAATGCAAATTAATCAAATAGGTTCTCCCCTCTGGTAAAGGAAAAGAAAATAAGATCCCAACAGAGGTTAATTAACCCAAAAGATCAAAAGTTAACAATAAGTGTATGGAATAGTCAGTAAAGAAAACAAAGAACAAGTTCCTAATTAATCTATCCCGTAAATACTCAGGTTAGTAAGAACAAAAAAAGAAAAGATTTGTATGATAGTGGTAACAACAGAAAATATGTTTCTCTCTTACAGTTCATTCAATCCTTCATACTGTGGCCACATTCATATTCGCTTACCCAATAGTTGTCGCAGGCATTCCGTGGAAATAAACACTAATAAGTAATGAGACTATTCAGTGTCATATTAATTTTTGCCAAATCCAGCCCCAGACTCGCCGTGGTTGCTGACTGCAAATTTTACGGTAATCGCTGGAGTTGGGGATTTAATTGTTTTCCTGGATAAATACTGTATCTCTGCCTTCAGTTGGTTGGAGTAAGGTTCATACGAGGTGATCGCCGACATAGGATGAATAAAACATATATATTTCCTGTGTTGTCTAGCCTCTGGTTGCTGAGACACTATGTCAAATTATACAAATTTTGCTGACAATATATTCTGCCACAGCTGGCTGATGAGATTGATATAGGTAAAATCTGGTATAGTTCTGGTCCAGTTAACATTTACAATTATTGTTCTGGTTTGGTCTCTCTCATGTAATAAAGAAAATGGACCGCACAGGTCATAGCATGAAGACTCAACAATATTATAAAGTTTCTGGATGCTTATAAATTTATAAGACCACAAGACCGCTAGTTCACTGGGTTTTTGATCAGCCTAGATTTTAGGAAAGAAATATAAACATGTAACCATAATATAAATATTATATCTACCACGTGTTAAGGTAAGACCTCTTCACTCCGTTATTAAATTAGATTATAAACTACAAGTGTCTAGCTTATCCTATAGCTTTTAACGCGTGATATGAACACTAGTCATTTATAAAATTACACAAAGTGGATAGAAGTAAATATATATTCCGTCAGTAGACAGTTATTTAATGTATGTACTAGTCAATTTAAGCATCTCTTCTGGGGAATAACGAGTAATTAAATTTACGTTACAGCTGGAAAAATTAGCTATCTGTTATTTAATACGCTAATCAATTTACACCGAAAATCCAAATAAAAAAAACTTTAACACATTAAATCACTTAAAGGCTAGTAAATAAATTATCGCAAAACAGAGAATGCTGGAAACAACTCCACGAATCTAAGTAATTCACTTTATACGAAAATTCTCAGAATATCGAGCTAGTTATTTCAGAAAATTCTCCGAGCAACTGATAATGACTTGGGGAGACGCGGTATATATCCATAGATGCCATTCTTTCACTCCTTAATTCGAAAGTCGCACCTACGACCAGGGCCGGGCAAATTTGCGGTTCGATTCCTGAATGAAAGGTTTTTTTCTTCACCTCTGCCGACCGACGACCTCTGGCTTGTCTTTCATTATTTCCGCCCTGCCGAATCTCAGCTACGTAAGTTAATTTCCCTGAAATGTAACAATACAAGGTACGTCTCAGACTGATCGCCCTTGATTCTTCAAAGAAACTGTTAACGCCTGGCCTCTTGCCCGCGTGTTTCCCTGATCAAAGAACGATTACACCATGCTGCGCACTTCGCTCTGTTCCACCGTGCTTAATTGCCAAACGGCTCGCATGTTAATTGCTATAGTGAATCCGTCGTTCGTGTAGCAAAAAAAAAACACACAAAACCCAAGATGGGGGGGGGGGGGGGAAGGGGAGGGGGGGGGGCAAAAGTGGACGGTCACTGCTGCACTATTTACATATGTGACACGATGAAAGGCAAAAATAGGGATTAAAAACCTACATTTAACAGTATATAATTATTTTAAAAAAAACATAAATCAGCGTATGGAGCATGTAATCAGCACTCATGGAGTATTCAAAGAGTTATAAAATGACAGACAAACAGACAGACAGTTAGATAGATCAGTTTAGATAGATAGATAGATAGATATAGATAGATAGATAGATAGATAGATAGATAGATAGATAGATAGATAGATAGATAGATAGATAGATAGATAGATAGATAGATAGATAGATAGATAGATAGATAGATAGATAGATAGATAGATAGATAGATAGATAGATAGATAGATAGAACATGAACGAACGAACTTAATTTTCAAACGGTTAAGAACTGGGTACGTCTAACATTCTGCCCTTCCTCTCTCTCTCTCTCTCTCTCTCTCTCTCTCTCTCTCTCTTTCATTTTGCATTCTGTCCTTTCATTCTCACATGTTACGTTAAGCATTATTTACAGGCATGCAACATTATAAAGGTAATACAGCAGCATACATTTATAATATCCATTTATAATCAAAATTAGGTAGATTGACAGACAGACAGGCAGATACGTCAACCTTTTAGCTTATTTTGTATTGCCCTTGAATTACTCCAGGAGCACAGACGGTTAAAAATGAACTTACTGAATCATTAAACGATGTGTTAGGTATTTACTTTGACACGAACTTTGGTCCAACCACAGATCTTCACTACCCTGACAACCGCCACTATCTAGACCTTGGTGTTAAGCAGCGTCCTGTAATTGAACTAACTTCTACGCTCTTACTTTAGCAACGAAAAGGTTTTTTTTCTTTACGTGTGTGTGTGTGTGTGTGTGTGTGTGTGTGTGTGTGTGTGTGTGTGTGTGTGTGTGTGTGTGTGTGTGTGTGTGCGTGCGTGTGTGTGTGTGTGTGTGTGTGTGTGTGTGTGTGTGTGTGTGTGTGTGTGTGTGTGTGTGTGTGTGTGTGTGTGTGTGTGTGTGTGTGTGTGTGTGTGTGTGTGTGTGTGTGTGTGTGTGTGTGTGTGTGTGTGTGTGTGTGTGTGTGTGTGTGTGTGTGTGTGTGTGTGTGTGTGTGTGTGTGTGTGTGTGTGTGTGTGTGTGTGTGTGTAATGACCTTCTTTACAGTTACATCAAGCGAAGGCAGTTAAAACTGCGTCATATGACCTGTAGCTTTATCATCATCCTATTTTTTGAGCTCCTTAAAGAACATAGAACAACCACTATAGCTGGTCTCTGTACGTAGGAACATTTGGAATGATGTGACAGAAGTTTTCCATCTTATGCGCTGTCTTAATGTATTCATTTTCCCCCTCACTTAAAAAGGATGCTAATGTTAGCATCCCCCCACTTGGCGTTTCCGACGTTTCAGGATATACAAAGGAAATTATATTGTTGATAACAGCAGTAGAATATGCAGTGGCATGAGATCAAAGATTTAAATGAAGACATCTATAAAAGGCGTTTCAAGCTCTAATAAGAACATATAAGATAACAAGAGAATTGAAAGTACCAAGCAATAAGAAACTGCTCAGATTAACACTTGGAATAGGTTATTTTATGATAGATGAACCCTATTGTGCAGAATGTCTGCAAGACAATACTATAGAGCAATTGCTACTAAAATATAACAGTTATGAGCAATAAATGCTGTTAGAATATTGACAAGCATACAGCGCATTCTTGACTGTAGACATGCCTAAAATAACATAGTCAAAAGTATATTTATGTAGCACGAACTAAACACAATTCATAACAGTACAGGTATAATACGAATGTAAAGGTATAATATCAAACATCAAGTATTAACTAATTAATAATAATAATGCATTAATAATAAATTATAATTTGAGTGTCAAGTCAGTTCTCTTTTATGGCTGGAGGAAAAAAAAACCAAGATCAACAATCAAGAAATTACAGACTTTCGTAAAAGGGCTAAAGTGGAAGGACACAATCCCCTATTGAGGAACTAGTGGACAGAACCAGACAAGTACCGGTGGATCAGAAGAGAAGGAAAATCACTGACCTTGAATACGACATGTAATGAGAAAACCAGCTCTTAGCATTTCAAGGCAGTTCTGGTTATAGAATACCCACTGTAAAAGAAATTGATCAAAACCAAAAGCCACATGTAGAAGAGAATTTGTGACAGACATAAGAAACAGAGATGATGTGTGAAGAACTTGAAAGGATGACATAGGACAAGGGGACTTGACATGAGCTAATTAATAATGTGTGCTACAAGGGAGACTGTTGCGTAACAAAGAATGACGAATATACACGGTGTCCATAAATTATTCGCCCCCTTTTAATTCTTAATAAATTCATTATTTTAGGAGCTATCTTAAAACGGGCTGAGGTCATTAATGACACAACTCAAGACATTTGTGTTTTTAGTAAGTGGACTACCACAATTTCGTCAATACTTCAGTAATACAGAATTCAGCAAACTTCCAAGTCAGCCCCCGTTAGAGCATGGAGAACATCAAGAAGATATAATATATGATTTCATTCCAATCATTTAGAAGTCTGCCACTGTGCCCTTAGTGATGGTCTGCGAAATAAAGAAAACAATTTTCTTGAGTTGTATTATTAATTCATTTCTGGGGCCAGTGACAAACAGGCAAGTGACCATCTGGGTTCGCGGTCTGTCTGTCTGAGAAATCCATCTGGGAGATATACGTAAACACAGGTGATAATGCGGTAATACTTCCGCTGGACCATCTCTGTATCAATAATACAGATAACCCGTCTGGGGAGATTATGTTGGGAAAGGTATTAGCCAGGAAAAAAGTTCACTGATGTGTTTGTGAGTTTGCACAAATGCAATCAAAAGTATTACTGCCATATTTGAAAGAGGTCACGAGTTTAAATTTTAAAATTGAAATTTTAAAACACGCGGGGGAACAGTAATTATTTAACACCCCGACCCACATAGTCTAAAGAGACAAGACTGGTCTAAATCGAGAGCCTGAAATAAACTTTAGTTCTCATTGGCAAGTTTGTCTAAAATACCATATGGGACTTGGACTGAGAAATGGAAAGATAATCTAGCGAAGCCGGAGACACAAATCAGACTGCATTTTCAACAAACGTCAAGTAACAATTCCCAGTAGCCAGAGAGAAAGATCGGACAAAGAATTCCAAAATTAAAAGTGACAGATCGAAGTATTTGGGCATCTTCATAAGTTAAAAGAGAACCCACAATTTTAAATACAAAGACTGGAAACTTAAGGAATCAGAAAACAAAAGTCATAAGAGGGATTCTGACACTACCCCAGACCAAGTGTTCGAAGCATCAAATCAAAGTTGCTGTGTCCATTCTACTGTGCCAGGAGATTGTAGACCCTATTTGGGGTAAGTTGTGAACATATATTGTATAAAGTGAATGTGACATGTTACTTGCTAAGTGGTTATACAAGTCATACGAGGCTGGTAACCTTAAGATATGAAAATATACTGTTCAAAAAAAGAAACGCAACTTTTTTGGTGTTACTTTTATAAAAGATATTCGCTGATTTGACATCAGTCAACCTATCGACTGTGTCCACCTGGTCATTAACTTCTCGTGGTTACCTGAATTGTACTCAACTCATGATTCGTGAGGTCATGAAAGAGGTCAAAGTCAAAACAACATTTTTGACAATAACTCGTGACAGGTTCATGAGAATCCCGTGAAACTTACTCAACACAAAACTCTCTGACCATATTATTGAATGCCTATAAAAGATTGACGCTCCTCGAATAAATTCAGTTGAAAATTCAATGCGCAAGTATGGCTCATCTCACTACAGAACAACGACTCATCATCATTGGACGTTTACAGACTGGACAGTCACAAAGTGTAGTGGCCAGACAATTTAATGTGGTTAGAAGCACCATTAGTCTCCTTTGGAGGCGATTTCAAGAAACTGGCTCAGTGGCAGACCGGTCGCGCAGTGGAAGACCCAGAGTCACAACTCCTACCGAAGACCGCTTCATACGGCTGCGTCACCTCAGGAATCGACTTGCATCTGCGTCCTCCACAGTCCAGTCAATGTCAGCAGCTCGTCGAATTTCAGATCAAATGGTCAGGAACTGGCTGCACGACTCTGGTCTTTGGGCTAGAAGACCCTACAAAGGTCCTGTCCTTACGGACCGGCATCGCCAGAACCGACTGCAGTGGGCAAACCAGTATCGTCAATGGACCGTTGGGAATGACTGGAGACGGGTTTGGTTTAGTGATGAATCATTTTTTGTGCTCCAGCGACACGATAGACGGAGAAGAGTTTACTGCAGAGTCCATGAGCGCTATGCCCAGACCAGCGTTGATGAGGCTCCTCCACATGGTGGTGGAGGTGTACTGATGTGGGGGGGGGGGGAGAGATCAACTTCATGGGAAGAAGTGACCTGGTGCAAATTGAAGGACGCCTGAATGCCCAACGATACGTCGCTGAAATTCTTAGTCCTCACGTCCTTCCACTTCTGGCTGCACGAGGGTCGATTTTTCAGGAGGATAACGCTCGACCTCATGTGGTACAACTCACCACCCAGTTCCTTGCTGACAACAACGTCCAGACCATTCCGTGGCCAGCCATGTCATCAGACACGAACCCCATAGAACACTTATGGGATGAACTCGACAGACGACTCCGCCAGCGAGACGTGTCTCCAGCCAATCTCCGACAGTTGTCTCTTGCACTGCGGGAAGAGTGGGCAGCCATCCCACAACAACAGATCCAACGGCTAATCGGATCCATGTCAAGGAGATGTCGTTCTCTGATAAAGGCCAGAGGAGGCCATCACCTTACTGAAATGGAGGCCTCAGTCGCAAAGAATAAAAGTCCAAACCAAATTTAATGAACATCATTTCATTGTTAAAGTCTGAAAGTTTCTTCATGCCAAGATTGAAACATTAATTCCGTAAAATAAAATTTTGGTACAAGTTTGAAATTTAGTGTCCATTACCACTGCAATAATGTTGCGTTTCTTTTTTTGAACAGTATAGTATGTTCATAAACCACTACAGCAATCACTGGTGTTTGCTATATGCTAGTTTGCTCAGGAAAGTGAAAGCAGAAGTGACTCCAGACTCCGAAAGGAGCAGTAAGAGGATTACCTCACATGTGCCTAGGGTGTATAGTATCGATTTGTGAGATATGTGTACTTTTGTAATGTTAGTTCAGGCAAATCATTGCACTCGCGCTGTCCAAACATATTTTCCCCATTTAAGTAACTGGAAAAATAACGGTGATTTCAAATCATATTCCCAGTTATCCTATGTATACTCAGGGAGAATAATTATTCAGAGAGACTAACAATGGTGGGTTGACAGTGAGACAATGCGCCAGTTAATCTGCAGCCCACAAATGTACTTAGCAAATGCATTTGTTCCTTTATTTTTCCTAAAATTCGTGGTTCAAAGCTACAAGACGGTTCTTAGTACCAGACAAGTCTGAAGTAAGAATCTTCACCACTATCTTGTGATTCAAGAAGCTGGGGTCGACACCAACTACCAACAGTGGACACGTTGTGAAGACACCCACCTTGACATTAGGAGTGAAGTTCATCTAGACGCCTCTAGAGAAGAATCCTCATCAAAAAAGACTTGACAATGACCCATTGCAGTATTCAGCCAGTTAAGTTTTTTTGTAACAGGCGCAAGCAACGGGCAATAATCATCAGTCCCCAATTAAGTCTCAGAAGATAATTTTTAAAAAACCTGTAAAGTCGCTTTCATCCATGGAACTGAAGATGCAGCTAAAGTGATGAATGCAATCAATGATCCATAGCTTGACTGCTTGCATCAGGGTCAGCGAACCAGAGCTGACTAAGATCCTACTCCACCTCCAAGTGGTGGTCCTGGAAACAGGCAGCATCACTGCAGTCTGGCTGAGAGAGTAGGGATCGAAGAGGGAAGGCAAGCCCGGTCCCAAAAAATGCAGTGTTGAAGTCAGATGTGGCTGCCAAAAGGCGCAAATATTGCAGCTTTGCTGTAAACGGACACAACGCAACCAACGTCCTTTTCAAGATGAACGAGGCAGAAGAAGAAGAAGACTTTCATCCATATTTATTTAAATTTGTTAAAGTCTAATTGATTATTAAATTTGTTGTATGTTATTTTACAAATTCATAGTTAATTCAGTACTTAAAGATAAGAGAGCGCATGTATGATCTAAAATCTTTAATATTCATATAGTTACAGCCATAGAGCAAAAAATACCTATAACAGGAATTTTGCTGGATTAAACCAGCTGGGGGCTCGAACAAGCCATACCGTTGCGTAAGACTTCACAAAAGGTGCCGGATCAGATATAAGTTAATAGTGCTCTGCCCTACGCAGCATTGTTCTTGACTTCTGAATTATCTTGTGAAAACTCCCTTGAGATAAAGGGCATATTCTAGAGATCTTACACAGCTGCATCAGCTTGCAGTAAGAAAGGAGCTGTGGGATTTTTGAGACCACAAACGGCTCCAGGGTAGACCCAGCCTCAGGAATTGGGTACCAGAGCAACTCTGAGAAGGTTAAGGTGGTCAGCATGATGATGACCACATCACCCCTAGTGTGCTGATGGTCATGAAAATATGGGCCTTATACTATATTCTCAATGGGTGTGTAATGAGATCCTTTATCTTTCCTTTTCAGTAAGAAGAGGCACTGAATAGACAGTAAAATAGATTGTTACTGCATCTGTTTTGTTCAAGCAGCCTTGGATCTCATTACTATGCTTACTTGTCATGCTCTGTGCACTCTAATAGTTTTTTTCCCTTCTCATACTAAATGCTTGAGGGAGCAATGATTCTAATCTTTATCTCTTAGAGAGCCCAAATAGCACATGGGATAATGATAGGATATAGTGAGTCTCAGCCAGAGGGAAGTTAGGATATAGTGTCACACAGAGTGAAGTTAGGATATAGGGCCACACAGAGTGAAGTTAGGATGTAGTGAGTCTCATACAGAGTGAAGTTAGGATATAGTGAGTGCCACACAGAGTGAAGTTAGGATATAGTGAGTATCACACAAGGGCATGTTACATGTAGTTAGTAAGTCCAACAAGTGGTGATGTTTGAATATAGTGAGTCCCACATGGACTGAATAGTGAATGAGGCCATGTTAGGACATAGTGAGCAAGATGGTGTTAGGGTACAGTGAATGGGGTGATGTTATGATTTAACACGGTGATATAAGAATAGTGTGAGTGCCACACAGTGATGCTAGACTATAACAAGTACCTGTCACGTAGGTCTTTATATCATTAAATTACCTAGATCTTCTTCCTATTCTCTCACCCGCATCCTTTTATTTTATTATCTTTCCGTACTTGTTTTTCCTGTATTTTTTTCGCATCACTCGTTGCGAAAAATATATTTCTTTCCCATCATCGTTTTCTTTCTCATACTGGAATACGTAATTTTATTACATAGATGTCAGTCAGACGTAAAGTGCGATTTAGTTGCAGTCCATCTCAGACATCGAGCCGACTTGGGTCTGCACCTTCAGATGACACGACACTCCTGAGTTAGATTCTCGACGTAAACGCGTGAGAATGCTAGGAGAGAGCCGACATCCGTCTGCATTTTCAACGGTCAACAAGTAGTTGCACCGGCCGAACGCTTAAGCAGGAGCGAATATTTACACCTTATAGTCGCAGTTTCAGACATCTGTCGTCTGGAAATCCCAGCTGACACTATTTCATTCTAAACTAGTCCTGTGTCCAGAGTGCTTAATTTATAGTTTGTATTATTTTCTAGTGACGCATACAGTGGAAATACGTAATAAATTATATCTTTAGCTTACTAAAACTAGTAGCTATAAGGAATTTAATTTAACGGCTAATACTCAGTCGAGAATATTTTAAAACTAAACTTATAACGCTAGATACATCATTGAGTGTTGACGAAATACGTATGTATTTTCTAATTCAGGATGTTTGATTTATTTAATATAACTTATTTTACGGGAAGTTTTAATTATAAGTCAAGCGGTCGGCTTGCTATTTAAAAATGTAAGTTATATTGAGTACATATATGTAAATTATTTGATATGTGTTCTTTCTTTTATATAGTGAAACGGTGGTACCCAACTTTCCAGCGTTTAGTAAAGAGACATATTTGTGTGAAGCATAGACAGTTCCTATCTTTAACCACGTGGGGTTTTTGTTTCAAGTAACCCTAATCTGACAGTGCATATGCCATCAGAGAGAGACAGTAATAGCAATCCCACTAACGGTTTCTAAAGACTAGAAATATATATTGGGCTTTTGAGCCAGTTCAAATTGCTCCACAAATTTAAATGTACATGCTGCCTGGCGGCGAGAATATTACAAGAATAACATTTCATTCCGACAGAGATTGTGACTAGTATTGTGGTGACCAACTATAGTACCTTCCTGGAAGTAGACACCGATCTGACATTCCTTAAATCCTAGAATCCAAAGCTAATGACATTGTGCTCTGCTAACTTTCGTGCCTGGACAATTTTTATGTGACTTAATCAGACATTCGAGAAAAATTAGAACACCCAAGGAATCGGTTCCCTGAGACAGAGAGTTCAGTACGTCTTTTGGAACTGGGGGTTTCTTGGTCGCTGACTGCATTTTTCGGGTCTGTGCGAAGGTCCTAGAATTATTATGTTCCCAGAGGCATCGAGCAAAGTTGTGAGTATACATGTGTGAGAAAGGCCATGGCTGGATGAATGAGAGTACACAGGTCTGAGTGGTATTTTACCGGTGTATTATCGTCACACATTTTGCTGTCTTAAATTTTTTTAATCTGCAGAATTTGTTACAAAATGCTAGAGTTTCTGTTTTCTTAGGTTAAATCAGATTTATCCAACTCTGTTCATATATTTACGAGAAAGAAAGAAATCTCTTAGACTAAACCCTACTTATCTATAACTCTTTGGGCCATCATCTGTTCTCTTAACGGGGGCTGTGGGCTAAACCTAGAGTAAGATTCTAACGGGCTATCATCCTTGTAGCATTTTCCTTGAATTCTAGGACTATTTGTATATGTTTTTCCTTTATGTATTTTTGGTGTTGTGAGAAGATTTTTTTTTAATGATAATAATAAAAATCTCTCTCTTGAACTAAATCAGTGCGTTGGTCAGCTCGTTCAAATACATATAAATTCATTGTTATAGATTCCCACGTCTGTGTGTTTAACTGTCGTCACGTGTATGTGCGTGCCCGTGAGTAGATAGAGATATATTAATATATATATATCTGTGTTTAGACTGTCTGACGCCCTTTAAAAGCGGTCGTAGAAGATAGGTGAGAGAGAGAAGATTATCTCGATTCTCAAAGACAGCCTCTATATCACATTCTATCATCTCACGTGTGGGAAATTCTATTGCTTTTCACCAGCTCTCACTGTATCTATCACTCATTCCAACCTATTCAGAAGGGACCAACCCAAGTCTTAATACTCCTATCGAAAAATCTACGACAAATGGTCGCTCGTTACCGGGAATTGAACCCAAAATCCTAAGGCGATACGACAAATGGTTGCTCGTTTCCGGTCTTTGAACTTAGAATAGGAAGACGAGTACGACAAATGTGGACTCGTCTATCGGGTTTTTGAACTTAAGTTTCTTTATTCTGTAATAGAGTAAGAGTGTGATGTCTTGTGAGTTTTGTATCTTTTAAAAATAATTTATCCCCTAGACTAACGATCTGTTTACGGGCGTGCTGACCACACAAACTGATTAGTTTTTTTTTCCCACAGCATTAGGAAGCATTATACATTTGGTTTACATGGTGATTTTGTCGGAATACATGTTAATTAATGATTTTGTAATACTAAACGCTGGTAAAGTTTGTGAGTGTATAACATTCACAAGGGTTCTGAAGCAGGAAGGTGTTTGAACTAAAGTTAAGGAGTGCGTTTCGGACTATTTGTCCAGATTAATTGCCTCCCTCACCCTAACTGTCTTCAGGGGTAAACTATAGTGGATTTTATAATTAAGGGATTATTTTTCTCTTTAATTTTTGCAATAATTATTTTGCTTTTCCACTGTAGCAACTTATTTTTCAGAAGTAATCTTAACTACCATTTAGTTGGCGTAGTCGTGTTTTGCATTAGGTGCTTTATTGCCGATTAATAGCAGCGATAGTTAGATTTTTATTTTTGGAGGAGGTATCCCAGGGTTAAGGATATCATCTTTTGATTTTTGGTAAATTTTTTCTCGTAAGTGGTAGGAACCAGGTTATTCTTTTTCCTATTTTCTATCTCCACGTGTCTCAGTCACTGACATAATATGGCCGAGAGGGCAAAACTTAGACAACTCCTCAGGGACGAAGCGAGAGAGGAGGGACTAGGAAGGAGAGGAAGCGAAAGCTTTTGTCAGGGACGAACTTGAGAGATATGATGCGGAGAGGAAAGCAGAAGAAGCTAGGAGGAAAGAAGCGGAAGACCGGATATTACAGCAGAAGAAGATTGAGGAAGAAATGGAAATTCGCAGGATGCAGCATGAGGAAAAAGAGAAGGAGAGACAGCATGAGAAGGAAAGGGAGGAGAGACAGCATGAGAAGGAGAGGGAGGAGAGACAACATGAGTTGGCTCTTAAAGCTCTTGAACTTCAAAGTCGTGGTGCTGCCTCTACCTCCAGCAATGGAGAGTCTTCTCCTCATTCTTCCTTAACTGATCCTTCTAACACTCAATCTACTCATCTCACTGCTATGTCTTTTCCACTAGAATCTTTCCCTTGTCCAAATGAGAAGATTGACACTTGGCTAGAAAAATTTGAGAAAATTGCAACTCTGTACGGTTTAGAGAGATCGCGTTGGAACATGAAGCTTTCCCAGGCTTTGAAAAGTTCTGCGTATGATGTTTACGCCAAACTATAAAGTAGCCAACAAGACAACTATGATCTGTTGAAGAAAGCGTTACTGGAGCGCTTTGAAATGAACGCTCGCAAATTTTCGCAACTGTTTCGCAACAGCAGAAAGGAGAATTCTGAATCTTTTCACCAGTTCTCTTCCCGTCTAAAGGGATATTTGACAAAGTGCCTTGAGCTCTCGCAGCTCCCCTCTACCTATGAAGGTCTTGAGGAATTTGTTTTAACAGAACAAATAAAGAACACTTTGTCTGCGGATACCCGGAGATTTCTCGCTGAGCAGGGGGCGGAAAAACTTGAAGACATTTTGGAAAAGTCTGAGCGTTATCACAATGCGCTGGCTGAACTACCGGCCACAAAGCGGAAACCGACAGAGGAGCATTTTCGAAAACATAACCTAGAGAAATCTTCTCAGGCTTCTAACCAAAATAACCACAGAGAAACTGGACCTCAAAACCCCCCTCCTGAAAAATCCAAGTTCTACAAGATCAAGTATCCCAACCACCCCAAACAGTCTGATCAACCCGACCGCCCTACATGGCAGCGTAGCCAGAAAGGACAAGGTGGCAAAGGGAGAACCCCTGAGCACGGGACATATGATCAGACCGAGCACACCGAGCCGAAACGCATCGGATGCTTATTGACAGTCTCGCAAGGCGGAATTGTTGACAGTGATTCCCAACCTGTTGGGGATAGACCCTCAACGCGAGGTACTGTTACTTTGAACGGTTCTCAAACTTCTTGCTTATTTGACACGGGGCTTTCTTATGATTGCATTGTTGCCAGAAACCTGGTCAAACCCGGTCAAGAGACAGCAGAGACCGTCCAACTTTGTGGAGTTCGTAAGAGTGATGCACCTACAGCGCTTCCCATCGCATTGGTGGAGATCCACTCTGATTTCGTCAGAGGTGTGATCAAAGCGGCTGTTATGGATGATCCCATCTACCCAGTCATACTTGGCGGTAGATACGTGTGTATTGGGAAACCGGAAGAGCCGATTGTGGCAGCAGTAACTACAAGAGGGCAAACCAAGAAGGAACGGGAGCCTGCGCCTAATTTGTTACCTATGGAACTTAAAGAAGCGCAATACAAGGACCCTACTTTGGCACCCTGCTTTAGGAAACTGCCCATGGCTAAGGAACCCAGACAGCACGGGGACATTTTTTCTGAGGATGGCGTACTTTATCGGAGAACGGGCAAGCCTGACCAAGGTTACAACCAGCTCCTAGTACCGAAAAAGTACAGAAGTCAAATCCTAGAAATGGGGCACTCTCTCCCGTTTAGCGGACATATGGGACAGAACGCCACACAGCAACGTATACAGACTCATTATTGGTGGCCAGGAGTAAATACTGATATTATCAGATATGTCAAATCCTGTGCCCAGTGCCAACGTGTGCCACCCAAGCAACGGGCACCCCCAGTCTCTTTGGGGGAAATGCCAATAGTGGGAACACCATTCGAACGGGTTGTGATCGACATTTTAGGGCCTTTCGAAAGGACTAAAAGAAGGAACAGGTTTATCCTGACCTTAGTCGATACATGCACTTTATGGGCAGAAGCTATCCCGCTAACATGCGCAGATGCAAAGCATGTCGCAGAAGCCCTCGTGCAGATTTTCACTCGGTTGGGATTCCCTCAGAAAGTGTTGACGGATAACGGATCTCCATACCGAAACCTGTTGATGGATGAGATCGTTAAGATCTTGAGGACCCAGCACATCCACACTAAGCCATATACTCCGGCCGGAAATGGGCTCGTGGAACGTGCTAATGGAAACTTCAACATGATGCTAAGTAAACTGGCACAAGTGAAACCTGAAGATTGGGATCTTTGTATTCCTGGAGCTTTATTTGGCTACAGAGAATCTCCTCATACTTCCACAGGATTTCCGCCAGCTACACTCTTATTCGGCAGACCCATTAAGGGCCCGCTTGAAGCCTTACTTCAGTCTCTGACAGACGAGAAGGCGGATGAGACAGTCGTCTCAGCAAGTAAATATGTGTCGGTTTTAAAGGAAAGGTTGAAACTAGGGTGGGACCTAGCAACGACTAACTTTAAGCGAGCACGCACCAAGCACGCTAACCGATACAGGAAAGTCGCGAAAGAGAGAGAACTGGAAGCAGGAGAGAAAGTTTTGGTGTTACTCCCTACCGAGAACAACCAACTGAAGATCGGATGGCAAGGGCCGTTTACCGTCCTGAAAAAGATTTCTAAGGCTAACTACCAGATATCTATTCAAGGAAAGGAAAAGGTTTTCCATTTAAATCTCTTAAAGAGATACTTGGAAAGACCTGTGCCGACCTCCGACCATCTCCTGTCGGATCGCCAGAGCTGACGAAGATGATGATAGTGGCAGGGATATTCCACCGCTATCACAGGAAATCTTTCAAAAATGTCAGAAGCGGCGACGCTCTTTCAAGCGCGCATGGGAGACATTCCAGAGGAAGGAAACTTTGGGGAGTAGACTTGAGTAGGAATTGGACAGAGAGGGAGGGGGAAGATGAGAGGGAAGAAGACAGACACCCCGAAGCTACGGTTATAGGAAATTTAATTCCATAACGTAGACATGGAGTGCTTCCATATCTTAAGGGGGGACGTCCTGTCACGTAGGTCTTTATATCATTAAATTACCTAGATCTTCTTCCTATTCTCTCACCCGCATCCTTTTATTTTATTATCTTTCCGTACTTGTTTTTCCTGTATTTTTTTCGCATCACTCGTTGCGAAAAATATATTTCTTTCCCATCATCGTTTTCTTTCTCATACTGGGATACGTAATTTTATTACATAGATGTCAGTCAGACGTAAAGTGCGATTTAGTTGCAGTCCATCTCAGACATCGAGCCGACTTGGGTCTGCACCTTCAGATGACACGACACTCCTGAGTTAGATTCTCGACGTAAACGCGTGAGAATGCTAGGAGAGAGCCGACATCCGTCTGCATTTTCAACGGTCAACAAGTAGTTGCACCGGCCGAACGCTTAAGCAGGAGCGAATATTTACACCTTATAGTCGCAGTTTCAGACATCTGTCGTCTGGAAATCCCAGCTGACACGGCTCACTGTTGGCCGGGTCAGCGCGAGGTGCGGAAATGCAGAAGTGTCAGTTATGTAAGACGTCTAGTAATGGTATGTTAAACGTAAGGTGTTTTACACGGGAAAGGGGAGATGATTTGGGAGTTTGAGAAAATGTGGGATTGTTTGCCCCTGTTTTCAAATATCCACCCAGGAGCTGAAATCGGATTTCATTGTCAGTCTCCAACATCTCCAGTAGACGGAACACACGTGCTTAGCGAATGAAGCTTGTATAGAAAATTTCATAGTTCTCGTCAGATTTGTGACGAGCTTCTAAATACCTATCTAGTGAATTATCCTAGTCGTGGCGTTACCGTAGTGCTGTGGTGAGATTAATAAAATAGATATCTAGTATTTTGGAAAGTGATTTAGTGTTAAAATCGCCTATTTCATTCTAAACTAGTCCTGTGTCCAGAGTGCTTAATTTATAGTTTGTATTATTTTCTAGTGACGCATACAGTGGAAATACATAATAAATTATATCTTTAGCTTACTAAAACTAGTAGCTATAAGGAATTTAATTTAACGGCTAATACTCAGTCGAGAATATTTTAAAACTAAACTTATAACGCTAGATACATCATTGAGTGTTGACGAAATACGTATGTATTTTCTAATTCAGGATGTTTGATTTATTTAATATAACTTATTTTACGGGAAGTTTTAATTATAAGTCAAGCGGTCGGCTTGCTATTTAAAAATGTAAGTTATATTGAGTACATATATGTAAATTATTTGATATGTGTTCTTTCTTTTATATAGTGAAACGGTGGTACCCAACTTTCCAGCGTTTAGTAAAGAGACATATTTGTGTGAAGCATAGACAGTTCCTATCTTTAACCACGTGGGGTTTTTGTTTCAAGTAACCCTAATCTGACAGTGCATATGCCATCAGAGAGAGACAGTAATAGCAATCCCACTAACGGTTTCTAAAGACTAGAAATATATATTGGGCTTTTGAGCCAGTTCAAATTGCTCCACAAATTTAAATGTACATGCTGCCTGGCGGCGAGAATATTACAAGAATAACATTTCATTCCGACAGAGATTGTGACTAGTATTGTGGTGACCAACTATAGTACCTTCCTGGAAGTAGACACCGATCTGACATTCCTTAAATCCTAGAATCCAAAGCTAATGACATTGTGCTCTGCTAACTTTCGTGCCTGGACAATTTTTATGTGACTTAATCAGACATTCGAGAAAAATTAGAACACCCAAGGAATCGTTTCCCTGAGACAGAGAGTTCAGTACGTCTTTTGGAACTGGGGGTTTCTTGGTCGCTGACTGCATTTTTCGGGTCTGTGCGAAGGTCCTAGAATTATTATGTTCCCAGAGGCATCGAGCAAAGTTGTGAGTATACATGTGTGAGAAAGGCCATGGCTGGATGAATGAGAGTACACAGGTTTGAGTGGTATTTTACCGGTGTATTATCGTCACACATTTTGCTGTCTTAAATTTTTTTAATCTGCAGAATTTGTTACAAAATGCTAGAGTTTCTGTTTTCTTAGGTTAAATCAGATTTATCCAACTCTGTTCATATATTTACGAGAAAGAAAGAAATCTCTTAGACTAAACCCTACTTATCTATAACTCTTTGGGCCATCATCTGTTCTCTTAACGGGGGCTGTGGGCTAAACCTAGAATAAGATTCTAACGGGCTATCATCCTTGTAGCATTTTCCTTGAATTCTAGGACTATTTGTATATGTTTTTCCTTTATGTATTTTTGGTGTTGTGAGAAGATTTTTTTTTTTGATGATAATAATAAAAATCTCTCTCTTGAACTAAATCAGTGCGTTGGTCAGCTCGTTCAAATACATATAAATTCATTGTTATAGATTCCCACGTCTGTGTGTTTAACTGTCGTCACGTGTATGTGCGTGCCCGTGAGTAGATAGAGATATATTAATATATATATCTGTGTTTAGACTGTCTGACGCCCTTTAAAAGCGGTCGTAGAAGATAGGTGAGAGAGAGAAGATTATCTCGATTCTCAAAGACAGCCTCTATATCACATTCTATCATCTCACGTGTGGGAAATTCTATTGCTTTTCACCAGCTCTCACTGTATCTATCACTCATTCCAACCTATTCAGAAGGGACCAACCCAAGTCTTAATACTCCTATCGAAAAATCTACGACAGTACCACACAGGGTGATGTTAGTTAAAGTTTGTTTCACACAGGGTGATATTAGAATGTAGTGAGTCCCACATATTGGGATGACATTAAAGTGAGTCCTCCATGGGGTAATTTTTGATTTGTGAGTGCCACACAGGATGATGTTAGGACATTGTGAACAACATTTATTTTTTTCCTTCCACTTAGCAAGATATTTGTCACTACAGTTCTTAATGATAAGTAATTTTTTTTCCTTAAATATAAGTCATCCAGTTATTCTTTTCAGTATTTAAAAACCATTTTGGGTGTGTGTCTAAGTTTGGACTAAGAATCTCCAGCTGCATACTCATGCGAACTCAGATGTTTAAGAAAGCTGTTACAGGTGCTGGGCTTGCACGTTTTAAGACTTTACATGACATAACATGCAGGTAAGTTCAGGAAAAGTCATCCAAAGTAATTTTTTTTCTTGGTTAATATTATTTTTGTTGTTGTTAGTTTTGCAGTTTTAGTTACTTTCTTTACTGGTTGTCCTTGTTACTGTTATTCCTATCACTGTTGCTGCTGTTGTTTATCCCGCCACTGTTACTTGTACTTTAATTCATGTCATTGTTATTATTGTCTGTATTGTGTTATTGTTACCACTGTTATTGCAACTATTGTTGTAAATTGTATGATTGCTGTGAATGTCATTGTTATTATTGTCTGTATTATTTTATTGTTACCACTGTTATTGCAACTGTTGTAAATTTTATGATTGCAATGAGTCATTGTTATTATTTCTTATATTATTTTATTGTTACTATTGTTATTTGTTATTGGAACTATTGTTGCTGTAAATTTTATGATTGCTGAAAGCAGCATTGTTACTATTTTGCCTGTATTATTTTATTGTTACTATTGTTATTGCAACTATTGTTGTTGATAATTTTATGATTGCTACGAGCATCATTGGTACTATTTTGCCTGTATTATTTGTTGTTACTATTGTTATTCATGTAGTTGCAACTACTATTGTTAGTTTTGTGATTGCTATGAGTGTCATTAACTATTGTTTCCCCTTTTAATTAAAACTAATGTCAGGTGTTTTTGTTTTGTTTAAATTTCAGTTTTGCCCAAAATATTGTCAACTGTCTTGAGCATCCCCTGGTACGTACATGTCCTATAGAGCTTGCTGACACCATGGTACGTGCCCTCCACCAATTTCTGCCTCCAGCCTGTGCCCCTGTACATGCTGTCCATGCAACAGGGGTGGAACAGCGAAGGAGGAGCTATGTGAGCATAGATGAACTGCAGGAACCAATGGCGTTTGAGACTGTCATTATTGAAGGTGGAGAAGGTGAAAACTGAAGGTTATAACAGCCAGTAGCAACCATTCTGGGAAATTGACAGCTGATTGAAAGACTATACAGCTCCAACTCAGTGAAGGGAATTCTGTAAATTTAAGTTATTATTAAGTTATACAAGTTCATGTTGATTGAAAAGTCACGTCATATTTTTAAATTGTTATTTCTTCACTCCTTTGCACCTGATTTATACAAAACAAGCATCAAAATAAAGTCAGTTAACTGCAATTTTATTATGTAAATTGCATCAGAGTCCGCTGGGAGGACAAAATTAGACAATCTTTGAAGGATCGAGGACTAGAATGGAACCAGGCCAGGAGGAAGACAGCCGATAGGATAGTCTGGCGCTCTCTCTTCCAAACTTCTACACCTCACGGTAGAAGGGGAACGACTAAGTAAGTAAGTAAGTAAATTGCATCAGGTGATATCACAAGAGGAAAGAAGGTATCAGATTAAGCTGGGAGAACAAGTCCTGGGGGGAGGCATCGAAGAAGATTTGGCTACCAGAAGAGCAAAAGAGAAGCTGGCAGGAAAACGAAGATGGCTGTATACCGCTCCACCTATGTCCCAGTCTTGACGTATGGATTCGAGTCATGGGCAATGACTAAAACCCACAAAAGTGTGATCCAAACCTCAGAAATGAGGAATCTGAGAAAGGTGGTTGAAGTAGCAAGAACAGACATAGTCTGCAACCAGACGATATGCCAAGGCCTAAAAACCCAGCCCCTGCAGACCCAGGTAGAACAGTCCCAACTAAAATGGTTTGGCTATTGATGCGTGATGCCATATGATGATGGATGGCATCCGCATGTCTGGTTTTGTGTAGTGTGTAGATGTGTTCAGTCAAAACAATGTTCATGCAACAATAACAGGGCAATCCACATAGGACGTCAGTAAACTCACGACGTATAAAGTCAATGAGTCTTGAAACAGCCGTTGACGTTTTTCTTCATTATTTATTGTGGACGCCACAGTGACAAAATGGTTACGCAAATGTGTAGGCACATCAAACAGTCATTATCACAGCAACATTCAATACAGCAATAAACGGTAGACAGCATTACAATGATGAGTCAGATGCATGTTATATTTCAAAGTGCTGTAAATGTAGTCAGATGAACAACTCCATCCTTTTCTATACCAGCCAGGAGATAACCAGATGTATGAGATCAGTTCACTCTCCTTAGTTTGACTTCAGCAAGACAGACACGTCTGCCGAAGTATAAATAATGTCCTCAAGAATATCCTCTAGATAATAAAGGTTTTCTAAACCTCGTTCATTTAACCAAGTAGCAAGTAATGGTCCTTGGTACCTGCATCAACCGATGCAGTACAATGCAGCGACATGTGAGCTGGGAAAAAACATCTCGTGACGACGACTTTCGCAGACAGGCTATGAATCGAAATCGCTCACGACCCAAAATCAATAGAGTTAATGAAAATGTTAATTTACCTTGCTTTCAAGAAATACAGAAATATCACGCCTCCCGGCATGTGCAAATACACTAGAGGTATTATCCCGAATAAACGAAATATCCATAAGAGGACTACACATCCCTGACAGAACAAAAATAGCGGAGATCCCCTCTTCAACGAGGCATCTCTTTCGCCATTCCAAATCGCTCACTCCCACTAGTGGTGGGCGGAAACCGATCGACCAAACAACAAGACAAGTCATGCGCAGTCCAGCGCAAAAATGACCACAGCTCAAAAGTTAACTGCATTCGATACTAACGCGAGAAGACAAATGCTTACCGAGAAAAGTGACTATAGATTTCAAGCAGTTGTTGCCCTTGCGTTATAAAACAGATATTGAAATAAAACGATGTTGCGAGAATTTATCACGCAACACTATGTCTGCAGAATGGGAGAAAATAGGCTGCTGCGGCAGGTATGGGAGACTAAGAGCCAGGGATCCAGACTTCCAGGATGACACAGAGTCTGCTGGGAGGACAGCATTAGACAATCTCTGAAGGACCGAGGACTAGAATGGACCCAGGCCAGGAGGAAGGCAGCTGATAGGATAGTATGTTGCTCTCTCTTCCAAACCTCTACACCTCATGGTAGAAGAGGAACGACTAAGCAGTATGTAGTAGCAATCTCACATTTACACTAAAACTCAATGTGAGATCCGATCTGTTCAACACAAAGCTTCATAGTGGCATCAGTTGTTGCTGTCTCTTGTAACATCAGTTTATAACCATTTAAGATTTTATTTTATTCATGTTTATCATCATCATCATCATCAAGTACCTTGCCTAGTGGCATAGGAGATCATGTCTCTCCACAACTTCCTGTCTCCCGTACAATTTATCAATTCTGTTGTTGACTTCTTTCCATGCCACGATGTCAAACTGTCCAGTATTTGCTCTCTTTGTCTTCCTCTATCTCTTTTTCCTTCAATCTTACCTGTTCTTATGATCTATTCCAGCTTTCCTCTTCTCATAACATGCCCAAAAAAGTGGATTGCTTCTTTGTAACTTGTGAAATAAGTTTTCTTTGAGCATTGGCCTCTTTCAGGACATCCTCATTACTCTGTTTGGCTGTACATGGTATTTTTAACATTCTTCTCTAGTGCCTTCCCTACTTGTTAACTAATTGCCCATGACTCACTCCCATATGTCAGGATTGGTTCTATGTAACTCTGAAGAACTCTGTTACTTCCAGTGATAAAGAATTGTTGCACACAATACTCTTCATTTTATGGAATGCTGTTTTTGCTGAGCTATTCTGCACTTCATTTCCGAGATGCATCTTCCATCCGCTGTTATTAATGTGCCTAGGTATTTGTTATATACATATATATACTCATGGAAAAAAGTAAGTGTGCAGCACTCAACAGGGCACTGTGCGTGTGTTCTTGGGTAAACTCAAATGCAAGTTGGCACACATTTCTGTGTGAGTGTTGTTCACTTACCCGTGCAATTACAATTGGATCGCACTATTCATGGGGAGATGATCACGGTGCAAGATAAATCACGTGAAAAGTGCCGTAGTGGAGAATTTATCACAGATAAAAGGAAGGTAAGTGTGTAGCTCTAATCACAAGCATGTGAAAACATAATTGTTGAAATAGAGAGTACCAAGAGTCCAACAGAAACATCTTTTTTGACAATGCCAAGATTGAACCAACAACAGCGAGCAATAGCTATAGGGATGTTAGCTGCTGGAGCGACTATATTAGCTGTATCACAACATTTCAATGTTCACAGGAACACTATATCACGCATTCAAGCTCGTTTCCACCAAACTGGATCCACTGCTGATCGCCATAGAAGTGGCCGACCACGAGTTACCACCCCTGCACAAGACCGTTACATACGCCTTATGCACTTGCGTAACAGGTTTATTCAGGCAACATGGACTGCCAGGAACATTTCAGGTTTAAGACCCGTGTCATGCAGAACAGTGCGGAATAGGCTCAGAGAGGCAAATCTCTTACCTCACAGACCTGCAGTTAGACCAGCACTGACAGTTCGCCATAGACAAGCGCACTTGGCCTGGGCCAGACAGCACGTAGCATGGCCCTGTCATCAGTGGAGACGCATTCTGTTCTCTGATGAGTCAAGATTCTGTTTGCAAGGCAATGATGGGCGTGATTTGGTGTACAGGCGTCCAGGAGAACGTTTTGCTGATAATTGTGTGCTACAGAGAAGCAGGATGAGAGGAGGCAATGTAATGGTTTGGGGCGGAATTTCTTATACAGCCAGAACGAACCTCGTCATCCTCAATGGCAACCTGACGGGTATTGGATACAGAGATGAAATCATAACACCACACATAGAGCCTTTCCTCAATGCAAATGGACCAGGCATGATATTGCAGCAAGATAATGCTCGTAGCTGTGGAAAGAAAGATACAGACGTTTCGCTCTAGACCACCTCTGGATGATACCACTGATGTCCTGTTTAAGGAGGAAGCATCTGTTTAGTGATGATGAAGATGCCATTTTATATTATGGTGAAATTTTATGTTGACACAACTAATGTTTTGCTGTGCGGTTTATGCACTAATGCTCACATTAGAATGAGATAATGAATAATTTTGAGTAGTTACAAAGATAACAGAGAAAATAATTGAAATTTTCTGGAATCTATGAACATAGAGCAAATCAGGGAATATGATTGCTACATACGAGAACCATAAATGTATGGATCATTATTGGACAGGAGACACAAATGAATTATGATAATCCTATGGAACCAAAAGTGTTAAGGACACAATGGAGATTAAATGAGAAAAAAAAAAAAGATTGAATGCTGATGCACCCAGAACATAATGGAACTAAATGAGATTTGGATCACCCATGGACAAAGGATATACAAATGGACTATGCATATCCCATAGAACCGCAGAGGTTAAAGACAATAATAATAATAGAATAAAATGTTAATATCTCCATATTTTGGGAGAGAATAATTTCTTGATATTTTTGCCACTTGCCTTATATTGTGAACCTGATTATAATAAGATGAATGCACATGAATATTGCTTGCTACTGGTTATATTAAAATGCTTATGGTATTTTAAATTAAATAATACAACAAATCAGAGGATTGAAAAATGATTGAGACATTGTGACAATACTGAGCTTGGATCACCCTTATGATATATAGACCAAGAACAATGTAACCATATACAATAGATGGATATAATATTATAAAAGAGTACCCAGATTGGACATCCATATTGCTGAATCACGGATTACCATTGGAATAAATGTACCCTCATGCCCCATAATAATAATTAACTTAAATTATTATAAATTTAAGAAATATAAATTGATCATCTGGCTGTAGCAGCAGATGTTATAAACACCATAGAGTTCTGAAAAACCTTCGACCTGCGAAGGCAGAACTGGTGTTAACAATGTAAATGTTATATATATGATTGTATGATGTGTTGTTGTAAAATATTGACAGCTCATAAGGTTCACTAAGGATATATTTCTGGTTATAACAAGAGAACTAGACAGGATCCACATAGCATGGAATTGTGGAAAGACATAAAATGATACATTGAGAGAAAAAAAAAAGGAGAAGAAAAATGTTACATGGAACCAGAGATTAGTAAGGATACATAGTCGCCAGACTGCCAGGAACCTTGTCTTGAGAAAAGAAGAAAAATGGAATATAGAAAATGTATTTCAATGACATGTAAACATATTCTGTTAATGATTGATTGAATAAGTTGATGTATAAACATTGCAAGAAAGTTAGTGTGCAAAGTTGATTTTTGCAAAAGACTAGTAATAATAAATAATAATTTTAAGCTATGGCTCACATATGAGAATAACGTGTTGACAGAAAAAAAAAAAGATTTCAAACAATTAGAAATGGTTGAGTCATAAATAGACAGGATCACTACCAGACCTATTACCTGTGTGGATATTGGAGACAAACATCACATATTTTGAGAAAATGTAATAGAGAACATTCTCTACAGTGATAGACTTGGAACGAATTCATATACTTACCATTTGGAAAATGTCAAATACAGGAAACATTCAGACACAAATAAATAAGAATAAGCTATGAGGTTTTAATGCTTTTATTGTGAACAATATGATTGCATGAAAACATGTAAATGGTTACATTATAATTTAGAAGTCTTCACCCATATGACTACCAATGTTTTTATATAATAACAATGACCAACCGGATCATTTATTGGAAAAGAAAACATGATGGTTAACCAAAGTAGGATAAACTGTTTTATGGAGAAAAGATCAACATTACAATAAGGATGTGGACACCTTCAAAATCTCTATGAATAAACTGTAAAATACTTGGATTCAAAAGAATAAATAAATTACACCCATGATTATGGAACATCAGGAAGAAAATAACTTCAACTTGAAGCCTTGGGATATGAAAAAAAAAAAAAATGAATGACAGGAACAGAAATGATATTACACCTTGCTCCCCACAATGACTAATAATATGTTGTCAACATGCATTTAGTTATGATTAAGTTATACAAATATGATATACTATTGCTCATATTTCCCAGTGTTGCCACTTGTCACATTTTTTTTGAGTGATGACCTTATAAATGTTTTCAAGATTTTATTGGTCAGTGTTGCCAATTTGAAAATTTGATGAAAAATGTGTAACATGCTGGATAGTTAAAATTTTTTTTGAAGTTGATGTCCATCCCTAGGTTTTTATATAGAAGTTGATCTCATATAGATATAGGAACCCAGGTTTAGGAATTAGTTTAAATTTTTCTGAATTATTTTTGGACTTAGAAAATTTTTGAACTTTAAATTTTTCTGAACATTTTTTTTTGAACTTAAGAAATTTTTGGGATAATTTTTTAAAATTTGATAGTACTCAAATGTCTCCCTACGAGATACATTTGCAGGGCCCCGGGATCTGTATGTAGCCGCTTATACCGTAATTTTCTTCAGATACAGACTATATCCCACTACAAAAACAGAAAGAGGCACAGATTAACATAAAATAAATTCTTATAAGAAACAGAAGATATAAAAAAAAGTTTGACACAGATTTCTAATTAGGATAGCTTCGCTTGTAGATGCCAAGCATTGGTCATGTGATATCCCCAACCAATCGTAAGGCTCAGTACTGTTTTGCCGACAGAAATGTAGAACAGGACGCCAGTCAGTCAGAGAAGGAAAGTGAATCCTAGCAGACGTGTTTTAGTCTAGCGCTGTGAAATTTAGTTGAAGAGATCAACTTTAGACTTTTTCATCCATTGTGCATTTTTGGGATGTTCTGTGACATTGTGTTTTCGAAATATCGTAAGTATTAACCATAAGACGATTTCACTTGGTTAATAGATCACACGGCTAAGTCTACGGCAGATTTAGGTTCGAAGACAAAAAAAAACGAAAGATGAAAACCTAAAACCTTGTGGAGAGGAAATGCTCTATGAATTGGAAAGAAAAGTAAACCTATGGATTCCCACATCAATATAAAAGAAAGCATTTGCATATAGAGATATACTGAAGAGCCAGCAGTATATTTGCGAGGACAAAATCTAAATACTCAACGTAAGAATACAGTAGAAACAAGGAGACAGTCTCATGAATAAATTGAGGATTTAGAAAAGGTGCAAAGGAAATTTTGCATTAATGAAACGGTACCAGATGTTTTTACACAAATTGTTAACTGCTGTACATATGCCTGTATCATAGACATTGTATTATTTGACCACGTTCAGTTTTGCAAATACAGACTATTAAAAGTTATTGCTGTAGAACCCAAATGCTGTTGAAGAATCATATGCTTGCAGTTGGCCATCATACTAACGAATAAATGTATCATACAAAAGCTAATCGCTACAGGTGCAACATAAATAAAACCCATCTGCTCTAACATAAAACATCATAGAGGATTATCCCCGAACCTGGTTAACTCCTGTAAGACTGTAAGAGAGCAATTACCAACTCTAGCAGACCAGCTAGTTGTAGTGGTTTTGATGGTATTGTATGTTTGTGATTTTACTTAATGTGAAGTATGAGGCCAGCTGTGAAGGCTCCTGAGATAAAAGTAGCTGTGAATTGTCAGAAGGCCCTTCTTGCTACCACTACGACCTCACACCTATCTTTTTTTACTAATGAATGTGGCTACGTTAAGTTTCTAGGGTAATGATATGTAATGTGTTGTGGTAATTTGCATACACATACACAGATATTTAACAAGTCTAATAATAGTAATAGAATGTTACAACACACTGAACTAACTCAACTGTGTAAAATTTGGATATAAATATTTTCTTTAAGTTTATTTGTTCTGAACCAAGGTTTTAGTTTGGTCAGAACATATGAAATGTTTGGAAATTAGAAATGAAATGCATGAATATATGGCATAATAATTGAAAGGTGTGTACATATGTATTTTACAAGACTAGTTAATATTACTACTATTTATAGTTTTAATTAAGCTGGGAAAATGATGAATGGATGTGCTGTTGGAGTGGCCTCATCACTCCCTGTATGTGGCTACTAACATTGTCCCTTTATTGATGATAATATAGTTAGTGGGGTTTATAAACGAAGTTGGTGACTCTCCAGCAGACCAGATGCCCACTTATCTTGACTGAGTGGTTCTGGTGCTGGAATCGGGTGCTGAAATCTGTTGGCCCCGCCTCTCCCTGCTTGGGGGCAAAATAAAGGCTGCACTGACAAAATGTACTGCACGGGTCCCTTCTGGTAATAATCAACTCATCATTTGACACCACATTGGTGCCAAATAAAAACCCACAGTTCTGAAATAAAAGTATTGGTCTTGTGTCAGAACTCTACCTCCTGAGCCACTACTACACACAACATTATACAACCACACCACATAGACAGGGTCAGATCTCTCTGACCATACAGCACACCTACCAAGTTGGTTTCACATAGGATAAGTTTTCCCCAGACTACATATTCTAAAATATGATTATTAGCTTCTTTCCATAGAATATGATAGGTGATATGTTTCACTGATCTCAACACTTAATCCGACTTTCATAATCTTTGCTGGAGTTTATGTATTTAGTTTGTCTCTAGACCCTGAACTAGGGCGGGGGGTCTAGAGCGAACCCTTACTTGTTGTAAGGAACAGATTATGCTATTGCAGTATCAAATCACTCGAACCTTAAACAAATATTAAAATATACAAAGAAATAATTTTAGTCTTACCAGGAATATGAATATAGTACACAGTTAATACTAGCAAAACTCAGCTGAGCTGCTGGCTATAGTATGGCGTCCCACTGAATATTATGTATTATTTCTGGGAAATCACCACTACAATTAATGACTGTGTTACTGGACAGACTTATGTCGAATGGCAAAAATGTGCGTCTCTATCCCGCTAATATAAAAATGCGTTGGCCAATCAGATCAGAAGACCAAGCTTTTCAATTCAAAATTTGAAAATAAAGTCAAAATTACATCTTATTTTCTCAAATGTACGTCAGTCACATTTTATCTTTTCCCAAAAAAGTCAAAAGTACATCTCAATTTTTAAAATGTACGTCGGTCACAATTTATCTTTTTCCCACAATTTCACTTGTTTTTTTGGACTAACACATGTAAAACTGCACGAACCTGCTTCCTAAGTTATTTTTAGCCACTACTGTCCGCTATTCCCCCTCTCTTGCATACTAACAAGATTTTAGCACTTGCGTCTCAAGGCTAAATTTTTTTTGAAATTAGTGACATTAGTGTTTCAATGCAGTCGCTCGTTGATATGAACAACACAGTCTTTTGTCAATATCTTTCTTATTATCTATCCGACTGTGTAAATAAAAGCATATTATTTCACTGCTCAAGATGGGCCATCCGGCCAGCTAGTTTTTATATTCCTAACATTATTATTATGAAAAAGTTACTTTTCAAGGTTAGTTGGTTTTTCGAAATATTTTCTAGAATCTTCTATACTGCGTTTGCCGAATTCAAATAAACCGACTAAGTTATCGCAAAAGGGTCCAAGAAATGACTGTTGCTTAGAATAGCTATGGTCCCTTCTGTCGATTTCTTTACCTTGTGTCAACTTGGGAACGTAAATTTTTTTCCTCCTTTCCCCACCAATTTGCATCCTTTTAGTCTTGCTAGGTTCCAGCACATGTTCAGTCATATTTTTTTCTCTTTTGATCTCCGTTCTCAACCCGTTTCGAGGGTAAAGTTTTGCTTTCACGTCTAGCAAATTAATTTCCATGGCGGGTGATGACCCGCGGCGTGGGCAATCATGTACTCGAGTAACTTACGCATTATTTTTATCCCTACTTTTTATCGTTTGGAGATATTTTAACGTTGTATCACTGTTAATTTATGACACTAGTATCTAAACCTAACACTCTCTGCAAGGAAACAGCAACCCCCCAACTACCCTACCCGGCCACATATGCTGCAAACGACCATTCCCACCAACTTAAGAACCACAAAATACATGATACACAACAACAGCAAACTAAACAGCAGTGGATGGACCGCTAGGCCACCAGCTCAACTGCAAGAGCACTATATGCAGAAATATCTCAGCCAAACCCCAGAAATAGTATCAACAACTTAAGTCGCAGAGACTAGAATACAATCTTCAGGTTGAGAACAAGGCATGTACATCACAGCAAACTAAACAGCAGTGGATGGACCGCTAGGCCACCAGCTCAACTGCAAGAGCACTATATGCAGAAATATCTCAGCCAAACCCCAGAAATAGTATCAACAACTTAAAACCTTTAGCACGCTGCATTCTTTGGCGAAAATTTTCGCCTGCAGCTGCATTCTTTTTCACAGCGTCCCGTTTCTATAGTGGGTGACCCTTAATGTCTATAGTTTTTGTGTCTCTTGGTCAATAGCTATCATTTTTGGAATTTATATAAATAAATGAATGGTGAATCTGAAGATATAAAATTTGCTAGTGTACTGTACATGTTAGATGTGATAGGAAGAGAGGAAAGGAAAGATGAAAAAAACGAGAAAAAAAAAATAAAATTAAAAAATATATTTTTTTTTAATTTTAAAATTTAAAAAAAAAATAACCAGCAAACGAAGGGTCCATATCCCTTGCATCTCAATGAAAGTCATTTGACCAATAGACCAATACAAATCAAATGATGATCTTTTCGTTACACCCATCATATGTAGCAAAGCAACAAACGCCCTCGTCAGCAGTGACATTCGGCCGTAATCTTAAACGTTTCCGATATTTCTAATCCTAACCCCTAAAATTATACATACTAGCAATGCCATTCTACTTCCGTTTCCATCTCGGCCATCAAACATATTCTGAGAACCGATATCAGCGCTTATAAAGACAAAAATCTCATCCCCACCGCATGGCGTCAGAATCCAATAAAATTAGAGCGAAAATGGCTGCGTGTTCGATGCCGATTCATTTCGATTTAAAAAATTTACAAAAAATAAACGCGGATACACCCATCACTTTTGTAAGATCGGAAACGGAAGCTAACTCTCTTGCAAATAACATTACAACTTAACATCCGGGGCTGAAAATCACGTGTACACAAGACAAGTCTTATGCTAGAAACGATGATATCCGCAAGGCGACACACGTCGCCTCCAGCGTGCAGAACATAGGTTACCTTCGGCGACACATGTCGCCCGCAGCGTGCTACAGGATAATATAATATCGCATGTGTGCATATACACACAAATTTAAAAAAAAAATGAAATAGAATCTAGCGTAATTTTCTTTGTCTGGACCCAGAATGTGCATACACAAAGTAACAAAAATTGAATGTATTTTAAAAAACTTAATCCGGAGTCCATTATTTTCAGTCACCATGGCAACCAGGTGCCATGTTTTGTGTGTGGAGTGCACTGTATAACATTACCAACCTGTTTCAGTAACAGGTGGCACCACTGTAACAGTTTAAAAATGGCTGCCAAAGACGTTCGGTTAAAACAACGTTATGTCATAGAATTCCTCAATGCTGAAGGCGAGACCCCAATTCGCATCCATGAACATTTGAAGAATGTTTATGGAGATTCAACAGTGGATGTTAGCACTGTCCGACGTTGGGTACATCGTTGTGACGAAGCTGAAGTAGGTCAATCCTCAATGGCTGACGCAAAGCATCACACAACATCGCCGACAAGAAAGAAGTTCAAAAGTTCACCATCTGTAGGGAAAGTTATGGCCTCCGTGTTTTGGGATGAGAAGGGTGTGATTCTTCTCGACTTCTTGGAACAGGGAAACACGGTGAATGCAGACCGTTACATTGAAACTTTGAAGAAGCTTAGAGGTCGTCTTCGGCGACTTTACCCATTAAAAGATCAGAGAACTGCACTACTGTTGCACGATAATGCCACGCCACACACCGTTAAACGCACCATTGATGCGATTGCAGAATTTGGCTGGAAATTATTACATCCCCCTTACAGTCCCGATCTTGCACCTTCTGACTTCCATCTGTTTGGACCACTGAAAGAAGATCTTCGCGGACATCACTTTGAGGACACTGAGACCCTTAAACGCGCCATACGCCAGTGGTTTAGGAAAAAGGAAACATGCCCTTGTGAGAAGATGGACAAAAACTGTAACAAATAACGGAGACTACATTGAGAAATAAATTTTTGAAGTTCAGACTTGGGGCTACATTTCAATGTGAATTTTATCTGTTTTCTTGCCTTTTGAATGAAATTAAAAATTACGAGGCATTACTTTTTGACCGTCCCTCGTAAAAAAGTGGCTTACAAAAACAATGGAAACATTTGTCTTCAGATGAAACAGAATATAGTACTATTTGCAGAGCAGAGGCCAGATGGTTGATTTTAAGATAAAACTGACCAGTGCAGCCTGACATACATCCCTATATGCAAGGGGTCGACAAACTATGCCTTCAGGTCAAATATGGCTCGCCAACAATATATCACCTTTTGAATCAGTGATCCATTTCCTATAAACGTCATAGCAAACTGAAGTGAGTTCATTTAACATTGTTTCTGACACTTAAAAAAAAAATCTGTAGTCAATTAGGGGTCAAGTTGTTTCGAAACACACAAAAAGTCTATTTTTCTCACCAATTCCCCAAAGAATCAGTACATAATGATATTCTACAATACATATATTCTGATAATACAAAAAATTTGTACAGATATACTACTGGACAAAAGTTAAGGGCCGCCATTCAGTTTAGACAAGGTTTATATAATTCTTCGTGAGCAGGGTCGATTTTCGAAATGTCCAGTAGGTTAAAATCTCTCAAGAAGTCTCTAAATGGTAGAGTGGGACACTGCTAAACGTCTTGCAACATGACGAACAGATTGACCATCCTGAATTCATGCCATGGCTCGACCACGGTCTACAGTGCTGAGACTTCTCCTTGGTGGCATGGCTAATGCAGTGATCATTTCAACCACTTGTCATACTGATTTATTGCATACCAATGGTAAACACTCTTTACCGATGATCATTTTCCACGTGCATTCAAATTCAACTCACTTTTTCACCTTTTGAACTAGTGGGGCGTGTTGCAAAAACCACGAGTTTTTGCAGCAACAATGGCAATTTTCACGTCCGGGTTAAAGTGACCCAGTTTTTGGACATTTAAAAAAATTAACCTAGTGCACACAGAAATGTATACACATTGAACTCAGTTTTAATGACATTTTCACTTGTCTTTACAGTTTGCCAATCAATTATATAAACCTTGTCTAAACTGAATGGTGGCCCTTAACTTTTGTCCAGTAGTATATTATCTGATCTTGTAAATATACTTGATTTTACCACGCCCTCTTGGTCCGGGAAACCATGAAATATGTACAATCCGGCCCGTCTCTAAAAGAGTTTTCAGATCCCTGGTCTACATGATAACAACTGGACAGATACAAGTACAGGTGGGAAACAAAAGCAAACAGTTGAACATTATTTTCAGTGAATGCCCTTTCAATTAGAAACTGACTGACAACAGGGTCGTTCCTAACATTTCTTCAACTACCATGCCAGGTGACGTAGGCGATCATGTCTCTCCACAACTTCATGTCTCCAATACTATTTATCAATTCTGTTGTTGACTTCATTTCGTGCTGTGTCAAGCTGTTCAGTGCCTTTTTCTCTTTGTCATCCCATCTTTTTTCCTTCAGTCTTTCCTGTTGTTACGATATATTTCAGCTTTTTTCTTTTCATAACATGTCCGAAAGAAGTGGATCGCTTCCTTCTAACACGAAGAATAAGCTTCCTTTGCACACTGGCCACAGGATATTCTCATGTCTCATAATCTGCCCATGCTATTTTTAACATTCCTCTGTAAAACTACATCTCTGTGGCCTTTAGTGTTGTTCCTGCTTGTTTACTAATTGTCCAACAATGAAGAACTCTCCTAACATACTTGAAGACAACAATTGTATGACAATGAGAACTCATTTATATTCTTGCAGTTTAAATCTTTTGACTGAAGAAAGAAAAGTGCTGCAATAGAGTGAAATGGATACAAGGTGCAACTGCAGCAGAACCCATCAGGGTGAAAATGCTGAAGACATTGTAATTACCAGATCCATACCCTTAAAACTAAGGTCATTAACAGAATATGAATCAAAATTGTGCATGCTGATCTAGCAACTTCCATTTTTGTACAAAAATGTGAGAAACCATTTTTGGTGACACAGTTTTCTTCTTCTTCTGCAACAACTACTTTTTCGCGTTCACAATCAATATTGTGGGCTTATGCATGTGACGAAAAAAACCAGACGTTGTGCTTCCGTGCAATACCCATATTCATCCGACATAAGTGAGCCACACACCCGGGCCTTTATTTAATTTTTGTTATTAAAGGTGACAAGTTGTCCATTTCCCCTCAGATCTTCACCTAGGGTCACCATCATTTCTACTTTGCTGTAGAACACTCATAATGCTGGCAGAAAGAAACCATCCTCACAAAGTCTTAAAACATTATCCCGTCTTTCACCTTTTCATAAAAAAATGTCTCATTCCATGTTGGGATGCTTTCTCAGATACATCTACTGACTTGTTTCTACTATTCCACGGTTAATGTCCAGTTGGGGCTTCATAAACAGTGCTGGGAGTTTACAGCAATTAATAAAACTGCAACAAGTCAACCAACCATTACTTCCTTTCACAAATCAATCAAATTAGTAATGTGATCACTTATAAAGAAATCTAAAAGTAACACAAAGACTGCCGAAAGGCTTTATTCAATATCATGCATTTGCTTAAGACGTGAGATGAAGGCACGGTGGGGCGAGTGGCAATAAAAAATGATTCTTGGCCGTCTCATCCGTTCCTGCATTAATTACCCCAGAATGAGAAAGTAAATGGATAAAAAAGTCACTGCAAGAAGTTTGCTATGCACTTCATCACAAAATACCTGAACTGAAACAAAAAAATAGGGTAATCATCCATGACATGAAGAGATTTACTTGATCGTTTGTCATCAGAATAAAGGATATCCGAATCAGGTTTTAATAACCATGTCACTGGGTATCCCACGCTTAATCAGTGGTTGCAAAAGAGTTGCTGGTTGCTGAGAAACCTCACTTTTCTCACTATTTCTGGGGGGGTCTTTGTGGGCTGATAAAAAAGGTAACAATAACTGATCCAAACATGTCTTTCGTCTGTGTAAGAAAATCTGAATGTTTTCATGTTTCAGTTAAATAGTGAGGGATTTCAGCTGAATAAGATGCCCTCTCTATACTTCACTTTCATTAATTTAATGTTTCGGCTGAAGTACCTCCCACCTGCACAAAGTTGTCTCAATTATTGTCTCTAAAACATTATTGCAAACTGACCAATGTGAACCAAATTAATGTGCAGCTCCTTTGACATAATTTCGCCACTGTTTCACAAATGCAATGTAAAAGGATCTTCAGATGGACTACTAAACTGAACGGAGAAGAAGTCACTTATTTAAAAAAATGTTGTAGGGAAATGCGTTTCCAGATGGACCTCAGACTTTGACTTGTTTCTTGGACTATTCCCCGGTTAATGTCCAGTTGGGGCATTGAAAGTTTACATTTAAAACTCAGCAATTAATAAAACTGCAACAAGTCAACCATTACTTCCTTTCACAAATCAATTAACCTGAAATTAGTCATGATTTCTACATTTATATTCAAGCCACAGAGACTGATCACTTATATGAAATCTAAAAGTAACAAAACATAAGTAAAATGTTCAACATGCAAAACAGCACAAAATAATAATTGAAGTCACGCAAAATGCAAACTGATGAATGGGCAAAGACTGCCGAAATCTTAATTCAATATCATGCCATTGCTTAAACGTGAGATGAAGGCGTCAATAATTTAATGGTGTGGGGCGAGTGGCAGACATATTTCCAACCAATGAAGCACTAATAAAATGAAACTGTAATATAGGCCGTCTCTCGATCTTTTTCGTTCCTGCATTAATAAAAGTGAACTCTTACAGTGAACCCAGAATATAATTAAATAAAGAGAAAGTAAATGATAAAAAAGTCACTGCTATGATGGAGAGAATGTTTGCTTTGTCTTTAGTTTCTTTCGCTTCATGTCACCACTGCTAGAACATGATAATTCATCATCTGAACTGAGTGACAAGGTCCTTCTCTCTTTGAGAGCTGAACGGACAGGGTAATCATCCCATGCATCAAGAACTTTTTTTGAAGGAATGGGGGTCCTACTTGATCGTCTTGATGGGGAATGGAAAGTTAACTGTGACGGTGCTGCCGCAAACATGTCTTTCTGTTGTGTCAATGCAGTTTCAGAATCTGATGTTTGCAAAGAGTGTGCTGGCGATGTTAAACTATCAACGCCATTAACACGTGAGGGGGCAGTTGCAGAAGTGTCGGCAGAGTCTACATCTGAATAAGATGCTGAATGTGATGGACTCTGCATGTTACTATCACTTTTCTCATCTTGTGAGGATCTTACTTTCTTTGTGGGCTGGCTAGAGACAGGTAACTCCATGCTTTGCTTCCGTTTCTTTCGTCTGCCCTTTGAAGAACATGTCTTTCCAGCCTGAATACTGTCTACTGATACTAGAGCAGTAATATCATTCAAAGCATCTCCTGGTTTCTCATCAGTGATAGCTTCAGCTTTATCTGGTTCAGGTATTTCTTTCTCTCTAATTACTTCATCTTTCAATTGGTCGTTCTCCAAACTGACATCATCTGAGATGTCATCGACTGCAGTACAAAAATCTCCAGCCTGCACATATAACACAGTTGCAAGCTGTTTGCTGTACTCTCTTTGGGCTGTTCTCAGCTCTTCTCCTGTAAGATTCTCAGTAATTTCTTCTGCTTCTTCATCCACTGAGATGTTCCAATCTACTAATTCTCGCCGCTGTCTCACAACAACTCCGGTAAAAGTCTCTCCACTACCAGGACTAGTAATAACTGAACCGCCCATACAGGCGGAATCAGAGTTGTCTCCCATAACCAAGGGGAAAACTGCAGGATCCTTTGATGGATCAGACTTTGGCTTTTGTAGGGGTCTTGGAGTCTGACGTTTCACCACGGCAGCGAAAGATGTCTGTGGTTTATCACTTGCCACAGGCAGTTTCACTTGAGATGAGGCGGGTGCTGATGTAAAAGATTCCTGTACTGGACCAAGCGATGGATGTCTGTGCTGACACTTCACTCGCCTACTTGTCAGAACTTTATAGTTAAAACACGATCCAGGGTATGTCACAACTTGTGCATCTGAACTAACATCCCAGCTTACTTTCTCCTTCTTGTGACGAACAAAGGCAGGACTGAAGATAACACTCTGTTTCACCATCATTTCTTTCCCCTTATCAATGTTCATTGTTTGTTTCTCCTCTGTGTGTAACACTGCTGTTTCTGGATTACCAACTTGAACAATGTCTGTGGAATTTTCACCTTCTGCTGTTTGTTCTTTTTCACCTTCTGCTGTTTGTTCTTTTTCACCATCACATTTCACTGAAAGCAAATCTGAGGCAAATGTGATGCTGGGTGAAGTTGGCTTTGAGTATTTTGCAGGGCTGCTACTAGGTGAATGCTGCAATGATGATACCTCTAGACTAATGATTCTATGAGTAATTTTTCCTTCTGGTGAAGATTCTGCAGTAACCACAGGCACAACAGATGTCACATTTGACAGAGATGCATCCAAAGTATCTGAAAATTCAGACACATGGACACTGCTGGACTTCTTTCTGCCTCCATGCTTGTTAGAACTGCCTTTTGGTCTCCCTCTACGTCTGCCACCTTTCTTCGCTGGCAAATTTGTATCAGGCCCTGCCTCTTCTGTGGCTGTCAACAGCATGTCAACTGTCATCCCATCCACAGGCCTCATGTCCAAACTGACCTTAGTGGAAGCTTCAATATTTGAGGACAGTTCTACCTCTCCTGAGGTTTCATGTCTTCCCTCTGTAACAGCTTTGATGGAATTTTCATTAGCTGTGAGTAGTTCTTCTATGGAGGCTTCATCTTTGCTGGACTCCATTACAACATAATTTTCAGTATGTGTGTATTCTACTTCCATTAAGACTTTATGTCTGCTAGGCTCCAAACTGAAACCTTTAGAATTTTCAATATTTGAAGGTTCTTCTCGTAAAGAGACTTTACTCCACTTTGACTCTTTGACTGCTGCTTGCTGTACAGCATCTCTGCTTTGCTGTTGGGGTGATCTTGCAACTGCATCACCAATCGGGCTAATTTCAGAGTCCTGGAAGAGTTTTGTGGGAAGGGCAACTGCCAATTTATTTGCATTATCATCTGGTTTCAAAGATTTCTCTGGTGACTCATCATCAGGCTGGAACAACTCCACTGGCATTCTGTACCTCTCTGCTGCACTCACTTGACTCTCATCAACATTCATAACAGTTTCACCTCGCTCCTCCTGCTCTTCCTGTGACTCTGCAGTCACGCTCTGAGCTGTGCCAATGCTATTTTTAGAAATGTTCAGAATTTGGTCGTTCTCAACATCACTTGTTTTGATTAGGTCACCTGAGCCAAAATCACTGTCCCCCAGCTGACTAGTTATTTCCACCGAACCTGAAATGTCCTGTGGGCTGACCTCTATTGATGTCAGAGATCCTGTTGTAGGCGGCTTTGCAGCAGCTTGTGCTGCCTGGATCAGAGTATCAATCTCAGTTTGCTGCACTGTGGATGATGTTGATATCATCGGTGGTGATACAGTCGGTTCTGTCAATGAAGACAGAAGTGATGAAACTGTAGGTATGGTGGTGGTAGCTCCTGTTAAAAGACTACGAGCTTGTCTTAGAGGTGGTCTTGCAGTATTAGCAGAACCCAGAATACCTTTTGTCAAGATGTCAAAACCATGGTTAGCTTTGACTGAAGGAATTGTCTGGGTAATGACTCGTGGTCCCTGTGAGGGTGAAGTAGCATCAGAAATTGCCAAGCTCTCTTGTTCCATACCTGGGAGTACCAACTGTGAAGTTGTGTCTGATAAGCCAGATATGTCTTGACCAAAGTTGTTTGTAGCAGTCTCTGAAATGATGGACTGGGCTGCTGAGAGGATTTCACTTTGACCAGCGCCTTCTGTAGAAAAATCAGGAATAGAAACAACAGTTTCTGATCCTGCTTCTATGACGTGAGCTCCAATCTGTCGCAGGTCTGCTAGTGTGGAAATCTTCCGATTGCCTACAGTAACTGGGGCAATTAATTCTGCATCTGATGACCAAAGCTGTGATCTTCCTCTACCACGGGGAGTTCTCCCTCCACGACCCCTGCCTCGTTGACCTCCACGCCCTCTGCCATGACTACGGCCTAATGGGATGTATTCAGTTGTATCCAATTCTCTGCTTAATTGCCGTCTATGCGTCAGAACACTTGCTCCTTGGCTGCTGTCATCCAAATTACTCACAGTCAAGTCTTGATCCATTGGGGAAGTTTCAACAGATACTGATGTTGGAGATGGTGTTAGCTGACCACCAATTATTGTACCAGATGAAGAAAGAGCAGTGAAGGCCTTCCCTGCCTGTCCTAGCCCACTCTGCATACCACTTGTGCCAGTATGTAGAATGTGGGTCATATTGGAGCCAGGTAGAATGTACCTGCAATGGTTCAAGAACAAATAAAAATTGAAAGCAGTTAGAAAAAGAGGTAATTGAAAATAAAAAATGCAGCTCTTATTTTATGCAATGTAACTTACTTTCAATCTTCCTAAAGACAAAGGCAATGGCCACTGATTTTCAAATCACGGTACCGACATGCTCCAGTCTACCCAACTGTAAATGGGTACCTGACTTTGAATTAGGGAAGGAAAAGGCAGTCAGGGAACTGGTCACCCCACCTCTCGAGGCTGGACCTAGACCTAGTATGGTGAAGTGTCTAATACTTCACTCCCCTATGATAGTATCGGCTATGGGCCTACCTTGACCTTTTTAATGATTACTGAGACAGACTGAAGCTCAGCCAACTAATTAAAATATAATAATAATAATAAAAACTTATGAAGCAAATCAAAGACCAGGACCAGCGCAGATGTAACACTGCCCTGGGGTGATCATGGAGCCGTCGTAGCACAGTGGTTTGTGCACTGGCTTCCTAGCTCGGTGGTCCATGGTTCGATTCCCAGTTGAAGTGGGATTTTTTAGACCGCAAATGGCTCCGGGGGTCGACCCAGCCTCATGAATTGGGTACCAGAGGAACTCTGGGAAGGTTAAGGTTGCCGGCGTGACGCTGACCACATCACACCTAGTTTGCTGATGGTCAAGAAAATATGGGCCTAAGACCATATTCCCAATATGCCCCAATGGGCGTGTAACGGGGTCCTTTACCTTTTTTTTTTTTTTTGGGGTGCTCCTTGTTATCTCGTTCTACTGCTTAGATGTTCTCGTCTTTGTACTTTGGCATGCCTATTCAGGAAGAAAGGGTTTACCCATTTCTACATATGCACAGACATATGCACCTGAGTAGTTTTTGCTTTATTGTAGCTCTCAACACTTTATAAAATGCTTTCTCCTTGTCTTCTCAGCCTGCCAGTATTTTTGTTTCCTGTAAAGCATCTTCAATCTCATTCATAACCCTCCACTCCCAAAGGAGCACAGGCATTCAACAAACACATGCCAAGTCCTCTTGTCACGTGCCATCATCTCAAGTTCTTTCCTCGTTCTCCTTATCATTTTCACCTCTGTTTCCAGCTCTCTTCTCCATGTGCTTCTTGGTCTACCTCTGCTTCTCTTGCACTGGGGGTTCCAGAACAAGGACTGCCTTGTAATGCTATCAACAGGTTTCCTCAGTGTGTGTCCTATCCATCACCATCTTCTCATCTCTTGTTCCACTGGCACTTGTCTAGTTCTTGTCATCAGTTCCACGTTGGTAACCTTGTCATACCATTTTAATCCCTCTATTCTACGCAAGCACCCATTTATGAAAGTCTGTAGCTTTTTGGTAGTTGTCTTTGTTGTTCTCCATGTCTCAGAGCCATACAATAGGACTGACTTCACATTTGAGTTGAAGATTCTTATTTTCATGTTGGATCCGATTTCTCTTGATCTCCATATATTTCCCAATGCAATGAAAGCTCCTCTTGCTTTTTGTATTCTTATTTTGATATCACTGTCTGTCCCTCCAACTTTGTCTATATTGCTGCCAAGATATGTGTACGATTCTACATCTTGTATTGGTGTTTCAAGTTTAACCCTGTTATCATTACCTGCATTTATTCTCATTATTTTTGTCTTTTCCCAGTGTATTTTCAGACCCAATTGCTGTGACCTCTCATCGAGTGTTTTCAATTTGTCCTGCATCTGATTACGGTTATGGGACAGAAGAGCCAAGTCATCCGCAAAATCCAGATCATCCAACTGCTTAGTCAGAGTCCACTGGATTCCATTTCTGTTGTGTGTTGTCGATGTTCTCGTAACCCAGTCTATTGCTAGTAAGAAAAGAAATGGAGACAAGAGGCATCCCTGTCGCACTCCTGTTCTTATCCCAAAAGGCTCTGTAAGCTGTCCTTTATGAAGAACTCTGCATGTCATGTCTTCATATGTTTTCTTTATTAAATTAATGATCTTCAGGGGAACTCCATAATGCCTCATCAATTTCCAAAGTGATTCTCTGTCTACACTGTCAAATGCCTTTGCGTAGTCCACAAATCCGATATATAGTGGTGAATTCCATTCCAGACTTTGTTCAACTATTATTCTCAAAGTGGCTATCTGGTCTGTACAGGATCTGTTTTGTCGAAAACCTGCTTGTTCATCTCTCAGTTTCTTGTCTATGGACTCTTTTAATCTTTCAAGAATAATCCTGTTTAATACTTTTCCTGGCACTGAAAGTAACATTATTCCTCTATAATTTGTGCACTCTTGTAAATTTCCCTTCTTAGGCAACTTAACCAGATATCCTTCCTTCCATTCTGCTGGTATATCTTCCTTTTCCCAGACTTTACCAAGTAATTTATATAACATCTTTGTAGCCGTGTCGATATCTGCTTTGATGGCCTCTGCTGGAATGCCATCAGGTCCAGACACTTTTCCATCTCTTAGAAGCTTTATGGCTTTCTTTATTTTTTCCTTCGTTGGTCTTTCACCGTTAATTTGTAGCTCTTCTTCTGCTGGCTGGATGTCCGAGGGGTTTTGTGGAGCTGGTCTATTGAGAAGGTCCTCAAAATATTCTGTCCACCTCTTCATTTGCTCTTGTATATTGCTGAGCAGTTTTCCATTCTTGTCTTTTATGAAGCAACTTGTTTGCTTGTATTTCCCCGTTAGCTTCTTTGTGCTGTTATACAGTTCTCTCATATTCCCTTTGGCTGCAGCATCTTCTGCTTCTCTTGCCAGCTCCTCAATATACTTCCTCGTCTCTTTTGATACTTCTTTGTTTGCTTCTGTGTACACTTCTTGAGCCTTGGCTTTGGAACTTCTGGTTTTGCTTGTGTTTAAATCTGCTTTCTTGTTTTTTCTGTCTTTTATCTTATTGATGGTTTCTGTTTGTTATCCATGCTTTTTGTTGTCGTTCCCTTTTCCCCAGTACTTCTTCACGTCTCATTCCTTACCGTTTTGATTTGCTGCCAATAGTCTTCTGTATTCTCTGCATCTTCCAGCTGTTGGAGCACTTGGAATTTGTTGGATATTGTGACCGCAAATTTGTCTCTTGTTTCTTAGATGTCCTACACTAAATTGTTGTCTATAATTTTGCATTGTTGCATATCTCTTGAGTTTCATTTTTACTTTGGCTATCAGAAGGTGGTGATCTATATACCTTTACATCCTGCAATGATGATCTAAACTTCTTGTTTATGCATATATGATCAATCTGATTTTCTGTTCATTGGTCTGGTGATATCCATGTTGCCTTGTGTATTCTCTTATGTGGAAACATGCTTCCTCCTATAGCCAGTTGATTTGAAGCACAGAAGTTTGAGAATAGTTCCCCATTTTCATTCATTATTCCTAGCCCGTTTTCACATGACTTCTTCAAAGCCGGTGTTGACTGTACCTATCTTTGCATTCATGTCACCCATCAAAATTTTTTCAATCTCATAAGTGTTATATATTATTTGGTCCCCTATTGATCTGTGCTGTCTAAAACCTGCCTGTCTGTTGATTTGTGCTGTCTAAAACCTACCTGTCTGTTGATCTGTGCTGTCTAAAACCTGCCTGTCTGTTGATCTGTGTTGTCTAAAACCTGCCTGTTGGGGTGTAATACCTGCCTTCTTCTTGGATCCTTAGCACGACTGACAAAGCAGTCAGTGGCCATCACGCCTAGTGGCGTCTTGTAGGGCAGCAACAAACTGTCCCCATTTTGCTCGGTTGGTGGCCATCCTTTGTGCTGTGCCTCAACTCTGGTTCATGCTTTGCATCTCAGCCTCGACTGTTCTCCGCCAGGCTGTCTTGGGTCTACCCCTCTTTCGCCGTCCATCTGGGGTCATAGTATAGCAGTTCTGGTGATTGTGTCGGGGTTCCTTCTGAAGACATGGCCAACCCTGTTCCAGCATCTGCCTGCTGGGGTGGAAAATACTGCTTTTCTTTCAAGATGCCACATCTGACTGGTTCTAATTTTGTATCCATCCAACTTTTCAAATGAGAAAGCTGATGAGTCTGTAGCTTTTATCGTTTGTTCCGTCTTTTCCAGGTTTTAATACTGGAATCGTAATGGATTCTTTTCATATTTGTATCACTATACCTTCTTTCCAGTTTACAATTATGACTTCCAGATGTTTCATCTGAACTTTGTGTTCCATGGTGTTTTTTGTTTCAATTCTATCCTTTCCTGGAGATTTTGTGTTTTTCAGATGTCCTAGCACATCTTTCGATTCTTGCAATGTAAATTTTGTAATCATCTTACATCTGGTGTTAGCTTTTTTTCTTTTTCCTCTTCCTTCTTGCTGTTACATTTGCGTTACTTTTCTGTAAATTTTAATGAATACATTATCTGCACTGTTTCCTTTGATCAGTTTAATACTTTCTTCCAGAGAGTGACTCCTTGTTCTGACATCTTCAATGTTCACTGATAATACATAGTTCTGTTACATTCTTGTCTAGGTTTACACTTTTAGTTTGTCTTCTGTGTCCTTCACCTTGGGCAATGGTCTTTCTGTAATGAGTTATGGCTTTTTACAGTTGGACACTGCTTTCTAGAGTTTGTGAATTCTTTTTTTTAATTAAAGAAAAAAATATGCAACGAGGCAACCATCTCCTCAGATCTCAGTTGATTGTATATTTTTTTCTTTAAAAACTGGAATCATCAGATGTTACAATTTTTTTTTTTTTAATTAAACTATGGAACTAATTTTTATGAAACAAATGTCAAAATAAAGAAAGTTAACTGCTATTTTATTACATAACATGTTGTCACATTAACATCACAATTTTTATGAAATACATAATTATGACTTCATTGTGGGCAGCAAAATAAACCAGTTTACTGGCCAATTTATTTTTTAAGTTAACTTTCCATTTTGGGAAATTATTAATAAATTAAAGGTAAACCAAAGAACTTGTTAAAGGGCACTAGTTTCCATTTCGCTCTTAAATAAGATAGTTACCAGGATTATTTAAACAATGTAAAATTAGGAAGTCGGGGTCGTAATGCAGCTTAGTTACATTTTTATTACATAACAGAAAATAGGCGTTAGACTGGTTGTCACAGGTTTGATTTACATAGTTGAGGGAATATAATTTTCACAACTCAAACGTGAGATCCTAATTTTACTTCAATCTTCTGGGTATGACTTACCTATTCTCAGTGGCAGCATGTTTTTTAAAAGAAGATTACCCACGGCAGTGTCTAAAGAGTAGGCCTTGGGCCGCTAACACCAGTTTATAAACTGGCAAAAATATTTATTTTTATTATATACACGCATTTTGTTCTCTCCATGTGCTAAGATTTATGGTGAGATTAATAAATAAATAGCACTGAAAATTTTTGCTGTCTAAAACCAAACTTGGAAAATGATTTAATTTATCCTTAGGGAATTAATAGTTAAAACCAAACTTGTTAAAGGGCAATAGTTTCATGAATATCCGATAGATACAAGCTAGATTATAAACATTTTAAAATAGGAGTCGGGGTCGGAGAGGCTAAGAGGTATGTCATCCGCCTTGAATTCTAGAGGTACCAGGTTTGATTTCCAGTTGAGGGAATATAATTTTTGGACTTTTTTTTTTTCAGAACCAGTGGTCCTAATATGTCGTACTTCCCCCTGGTCTTCTGGGTAGTGAGATCGAATACCTAGCCTTCTCAGATAAGGGCGAAAAAATAGGAGGTCCCATGTGCAAGTTGCGTATGTTAAAAATCCCACGGCAGTTGGAAATCGTAAAGAGTAGGCCTATCGGGCCGCTGCCCTAACAAAATTTAAAAATTATAAACCTACCCACCACAAAAATATTTACGGAAAGTGTGATTCTTATATACACGCATTTTGATTCTCGCCTGTGCTAGGGAGTTTATGCACTGTGCTGAGATTCTCCTTGTGTGATCTAAGGGAGGAGATCGGAGCACTGATGGAGTTTTCCAGATGCAATGAAAATACTCCTTCAAACCAAAAATAGAAAGTGATTATTCAATCATCCTGTATGTGTGTGCGTGCGTGATATATATATATATATATATACACACACACAGACACACACACATAATAAAAATAAATGAAGAGTTAATAGCTATATATCAAAACTAAATGATATAGCACAGACCATAGTTCAATGAGACATTAACTGGCGAAGAACGAATCACCAACTATTAAATGTTATGTTATAATACATAAAAAGGCTAAGTGAGAAAACGACATCTCAAGACTAGTAAGGAATACCTAGTGAGGATTTATACCTATCAAGTAATACTTAATAAGAATTCTTCTTCGTCTGTCGCTCTCAAATAACCACATCTATCTCTCATTAAAGCTCAATAAGAATGGATCCCTATCAACTAGCAGCATGGGCATATAGCTTTGGATTGGAAAATGGCCAGGTAGAAAGGAAGACAAGTAGAAGCGACAACAAGGGAACGGCATGTGCAGAGTACATCCCACAAGAAAATTATATGACCACCAGCTAAGCACAATGCTATTGTACACAGATGTGGAAATGAACCTTCTGTGAGGCTAACCACAACCTTACTGACTCTTGATATCGCCCACACACTTCCAGGGAATCCCCCGGTGGTGAAACATGTTGAGAACTCAGCACTGCACACTAAGCTTGGAGGAGTCACATGAGCCCCAGACGTAACTCTGGCTTTTACCTGGTTGTTGTCAGTATAACCAAGAACTTAGTACAACAACATAGTATCAGCCAGGACTTCATTTTTTTTTTAAATCACCGTTTTTATAAGGATGCTCCCTAGTCTTTTACATACTCATATTTTACAGGACCTCAGTTCTTTTATTTTTGTAATGTTACTAACAGTCCATGTTTCTGCATGATATAGTAATGAAGAGTATATACACCCATGGATGACTTATTTTACATTTTTGTTATTCATTTTGATATTTATATCTGTCTTCTGTTGTTGGAAATCAGTAGGACCTACCAGGAAATGTGAATTTGTATAACATAAATATTGCGATGCATGTAATCTGTCCAAAGATATTTGTATGATAAATAAGAATACAGCCACTGCCGTGAACCTGATGGATCTGCAGAAAGCAGGAATGTGTGGCTCAGTGTTTGGGAATGGGAGCTGCGCTGGTGTAATGGTTACCACACTGCGCTGGCGATACAAGTTCGAGCCCTGCGATAACATTTGAAGGAGTGTCATCGACCAGGGACTGGAATAACCTGAACGGCTCCTGAGCCGACCTAGCTCTAATGGGTACCTCCGAAATCGGTGAGTATCTGCCTGAATGGCGAGAGGACACCTGTCATTGCACAGGGAAAAAAGGGATACTCATGTAAAATCAGTCTCAGGTTAGACATATTAACCGGACATTTTGCATCGAGTAATAGCGGGCATACGATATATTTAAAAAAAATGGTGTTTGGGAGCCTCAGCCTCCCCATATCCTTTACCACACTTTGCAGTGTCTCCTGCTTTACTGAGCAACTTTTGGGCCTTCTTAGCCAAGAGTCGTTAGTATGATTGCTTCTCAGGGCAAAGGGTCAGGTTCAAAACCAGATAATGTCAAATTCCAGTACTTGATTCTGCTCTTGAGTTATAAAAGGCAAAGGCAGTGAGAAAGGGAAGGTGACCCTATGTCATAAAGCTGGGACCAAGCATAAGTAAACACTTCAATCCCCTACTGCAGCATCTACTTTAGGACTATCCTTCAATCATTACCCTTTGGTTCCCCTAGGAGCAGAGGTCTTAATCAATTCATGCCAAGTTCCGCCATATGCCATTTGCTCAAGGTCTTTCAGTGTTTCCTTTATTTCTGTCATTTGTATTACCAGTTCTCTTCTCCATGTGTTTTTTTCAATCTCCCTTTATGTCTCTTACTCTGGGAATTATAGAACAAGGACTGCCTTGTAATGCTATCAACATGTTTCCTCAAACATTTTTCATTTCTGCTGTTACCAGTGCAGTCTTTCCTTGTTCATTTAGTACATCAACATTCCAGGTGCCAAATCAGGAGATATTTGTAGGAGAAAAAAGGCAAGTCAGCTTTCTATGTACTGTTTAATTAACCTCCTTGATTTGGGCCTTCCTCCATCTTGAATGGTTGAATTGAATTATCTAATTAAATTCTTTCAATGACTTGTTCATATTCAATTAAGTTGCTGCCAAGTCCTCCTTAAGTCATTTTTATGACATGCTTGGTAGTTTAGAGTGTTACTATTCTTTGCCCCAGTTAACATCCAGGAGCTTAAACAGTACAATGAAGAACTTACTGTCAGCACAAGCAAGAAAGTTTAATTAATGGTTCAGTTTCAGTGTAAACATAAACCAAAATGAACACAAAAATATACCTGAAATTCTCCTGAGGCTTTTGTTGCTTACTGGGAGAAGGAGTCAGCAAGGAGGTCCCCATGCTGGCAGATGCAGATCTCACTGGAACGTCCCTGAATACAGACACCGTCTGTGTTGGTGCTAAACGTCCAATATTAGAATCCACGTTGACACCAGTGGTGCCCAAGTTGGTTATGTCCCCCCCCCTTCAGGCCGTTTTAGTTCACGAATGACTATATTACCAGACTGAGAAAGGATGCGGCTATCTGAATTTGTAGCTTCTCCAGTAGAGACCAGCCTGGTGACAACACTAGGTGTGGTAGTGACAGCAGCCTGTTGGTTGCTGACAGCATTCATGATAATTGCCTTAGCACCAGACTGGTTTGTCTGTCCTGTGCCAACTCCACGTGGAACAGTGATCAGCTGGATTCTTTTGTTACCTGATGTTCCTGGAATAGTTATTACCTGATGACTAGTAGCTGCTCCTGAGCCACTGCTTCGTGCTTGCAGCAGATGCTGTTGTAGCTGTGTAATCATGTTCCCAGAAGAAGTTGCTGAAGCTTGCGGACTTGTAGTGGGAACTCTAATTGTAATCTTCGGGGATGATGTCGGTATGGCAGATAGCTTGAGGACAGGTGTACCACTGATCTGTGTCTGTGTGTTCTTGTCCACTGGTACCAACACCATCTTTCCGTCTCTCATACCAAGTTGATATAACAGCATACCACCTCCAGCAGGATTAGGAACTTGAATGTATCTGGTAGGCTGCTGGCTTTGCAGTCGAGCTACAGTCTGTCCAACAACAGCCTGCTGGTCCCCAGTGACTTCCCCATCACTTGAGGAGAATGTTTCTACTTGGGATGCTGAAGGTGTTACTGGCTGTGGTGACTGCATGATGGTTTCAGCATTTAGTGCTTGGCCTAAAGTACCTAAGTATGGTAATGTTGTGATGGTCTGGTTCGCTGTAACAGATGCATTCATTAGTTCATTTTGCTGAGTATCTGACTCAGTTTCTATAGTACCTTCAGAGCTTTGTTCATTACTAGAATCTAACAGAGTCGTGCTTGCAGATGTCTGTCCTGAAGCAGCCTTCTCAAATGAGACTTGACTTGTGGTCATATCTGCATTAGCAGGTGCAGCCACAATGGTACCATCCTGCTGAATAAAGTAAGATGTGGTAGAAGCTGATGTACCAGCTGAATTTGCTCCAGATGTGGTTACTGTGGTGGTAATTCGCGTTCCAGTCTGGCTGATAGCTCCCGCACGTTGAAGCAACTGTAGCAACTGGGCAGCTGAGATATTTGAAGTCCCTCCTTGAGACTTGACCACCATAACTTTACTGGCCGCGTTAGTTCGTGTGGGGGTTGTGTTAGCACCTGTGCCAGCTAGGGCATTGTTTCCAACCAAGACATATATTGTTCCTGGGGTACCTCCCCTCAAGGCTGATCCGGCCAGGGCCGATAAAGGTAAACGGATAATTTGAGATGAAGCTTGAGACTGTGAGTTAGAATTAACAGATGGAGATTGCAACTGTGTTACAGCTGGAGAGACTCTTCTAATGCTAGGAGTGGAAGTTGAAACAGCTTGCCCCCGGCCACCATATGATCCCCTGCTTCCTCTGCCCCGACCTCTCGGACGTGGTGTGTAGGTAGTAGCAGGCTGGTTAATTACTCCAGTGTTAGTGGACTGAGCCACAGATGTGACTGGACTTGCTCCTGTGGTAGCTGGGATGCTTGGCACGCTTGGTGGTCTTGCAACTATACAACACATGAACAAATATGTTAGATTTATTAAAATGCCTTCCCTAAAAACCAGCAGAACCTTGATAACCCCCCAACATCAATAATCCAAAACACTAATAATCCGAACTAGCCAGCATTTTTTTTTAATTGCCATCACCAGTGTCTGATTTGTATCCTTAGCAGTGATAGTTATAGTGGAGAAAAGTATCTATTTTTAACCTTCACAATCATTCAACCAGTTCCTCAGATTGCTTAATGCAAGTGCAATTGTTTAAGTGTTTATTTACTTTTATTTTACCATATTCCAGTTATGGCATCTTCTAAAAGGAAGCAGGCATTTTTAACAATTGAATTGAAGATTGAGATTTAAAACACTTTCACAAGGAAAAAGTGGGTCTTCGTTGGACACATTTTTAGAGGTTGGAAAGTCTGCCTAGCAGGTATTAAAACCAATGAAGTTCAAAAAAGACGTGGCTAAAAGTTTTGTTTGGCCCATTACCTATGAACAAAATATGTTTAGTACAACTCAGTGTAGGAAAGAAGACATCAGATTAAGCTGTGAGAACAGGTCCTGGAGCAGGTCGACCATTTTAAATACCTCGGAGCTGTTATAGGCTGGAAGGGAGGCAACAAAGAATGAGAAGTCAGTGATCGACTATGCCATTGTTAGGAGGAGCTCATTCAAATATGTCCGGGATGCTAGAGTCTGGAAACCAGAGATTGGAACCTACCTGCTTACAATCAAAAGAACAACTGAAAGAGTTGCTCAGCCTAGGAACTGCCCAACATCACGCAAGAAACTAAGTAAACGAATGGGAGAAATGAGCATTAAGACCTACAAGCTGAGAGAGCCAGAAATTAAGACCAGATATCAGGGGCTTATTGCTACAGCGGTGAGAAACACAGAAGAACAACCTGATGACGTGGAAACCCTCTGGCTTAAATTCAAGGACATCATAAAGACAGCTGCTGCAGAAGCATGTGAAGTCTGACTTGGGAACAAGAGAAAGAGGACACCTTGGTGGACAGAGGAAGTCAAAGAGAAAATAAGAGAGAAGAAAATGGCATGGAAACAATACTTAGGAGCTAAAAACACAGCAGGACAAATAGAGAATATGTGACACTCAGAACAGAAGCAAAGAACAAGGTGCTAGCAGCAAAACAGAAGTCCTGGGAAGAATTTGGAGAAAAGATAGAAGAAGATGCACAAGAAAACCAGAACTTGTTCTATAAGACCCTAAAGAACACGAGGAAGGAAAAACAATGCCCTCTCAAATTTATAAAGGACAAGCAAGGCAAATTGCTTACTGCCCCGAAGGAAGTAATGGAAGATGGAAAGAATATTTCTCAGAACTCCTTGATGGTGAGCAAGGTCAAGCATCAGAAATGATAACCACTAGCACAGATGAGGAAACCAATGGTGGTGAAGATGATATAAAGATGGAAGAACTGAAGGCAGCACTGGAGAACATCAAGATGGGCAAAGCAGCAGGGCATGATGGTATAACACCAGAAATGGTTAAGTACATGGGAGCATCAGGCGATCTATTACTCTTAAGGGTCCTACAGGCAGCGTGGTGCAACAAGACAATACCAAAGGATTGGGAGATTGCCATCATAACACTGTCACAGTGACTGTTAATTTATTTTACCATTCAGTTCCATATGTTATTACTTTTTAATGTTCTGGTTTCCTTGACATTTTGTATTTTCTTTTCTACCTTCGTAGCCCAAATTTTTTCACCTTCTCAAACCCCACCCGAGGTTTGTTTACGTTCTGGCTGGCCTTCAGTACAAATTCCTTCAAACGGTCAGCGTAGCGGTAATATTACATCAGCGCACCTGTGGTTCGTTTGACCAGAGAAACATTTCTGTTACGCTTAAAGTGTTTGAACGAGCGAAAGGGTTTCTGTGAAAGAAACGGCTTGTCTGCGGTCGGAAAGCAGTTTTGATCTCCGACTCAGGGGAAGATAACCCGCGGGTGGTCTCTGTGTTTGGCCTTCAGAACGCAGTTAGTGATCAAATATTATGTCTATCGGGGGGAATTTTCTCGCGGTTGTTGACTTCTGATGTAGTCTCTAGAGAAACCTTTGTCTTACTTTTTATTACGCATTACGGTAATACATCTGCAGAAATAGGCCAGCCAGGTGTTCCTAGTAGCGTTGTTTGTAAACTATAAATCTTGAGAATTTTAATAAGTCAAACACACTCGTAAAGATTTCCTGGCCCGTAGATGACCATATGAGACTAAGGCAGAGTTAGCACAGCAGAACTAGAATGTGTTTGCCTAAGTTCTTGTCATTTTTCAGGGTGAGTAGACATATCTTATATATGATATATTCATGTTAGCTTTTATATATATCTGATAGGAAAGTGACGTGAATTCATTTCTGAGGACTTCTCCTAGTAATTTGATTCAGTGATAATGTAGACTCAGTCCATACAATGCTTACCATGGGTTAAGAGTCGGCAGAATTAACTGTCATTTCTGTAAAAAAATGTCAGAGGTGTGGATTATTCACTTAACACTGAACAGTGAGATACAGGCACTATAACTCTGAATTATAGGAGATAGTCACTTATTTCTTTTCGATAGAAACTTCCAGTGGCTAGGGAGAATCATTATATGCTTACTTGTGTAGCTAGACTCTAGCCATAGCTTTCACAGAAAGCAGACACCCGCCATAGATATAATTCTATCTTATGTTCAGTCACAACTGTATTATTATAGCAAGAACATTGCATATTCTATGTACTCATTTTGTGGAATGTTAATATGTTTCCCCAAGGGGACATATGTTTTATTTGTGTAACGTCACATGCTGTAATCTGTTTATGTAATTCATTTAATGTTGTAAGATGAATAAGCATATCCATTCAACTGTAACTACAAGGTTAGGTTTCCTGTATGTTTAGTTGGAAGAAGAGGAGTAGTTTTTGCTGTCAGAACATTTACTGACAGGTACCTGGGTGTACAAAATATATTAAGCCTATGCGGGCACATGCTGATAATTGATAGAGTGAAAGGAACAGGAGACTTATATGGTTAAAGACAGCCCTAAAACTATCATAGCAATAATTACAATAAATTTAAATCCCATAGCGGACCATAACTATTTTATATAACGTTAGTGTGATTTTATTGTTTGCTTAATGTAAAGGGTGTCTCTTTTGGGTCTCAGTTTCAGGGATACCGACTTGCTAGAGCAGACTCCAGTCAGGCGAAGAACGTCATATACTCTTCGATCTAGAGGGTTTCTGAATACATCTAGCAACGAGTTGTCAACCCCATTCCTGAACTAAAACACTTTGTCAACGCCAAGTTAAGCTCACGCAGTGTGCAACGAGCCAACGCTAAATCTGAAATCCTCTATTGCAGTAGTAGTCTCCTACTCGCCTATTGATCGCCAGTCAGAGCATGGCGGCTTCCAGCATATCAAACAGCCCAGCATCTATAGCAGGATTTATATCACCAAGCTTTGTGTGCCTAAACGGGGCACTCAGTCACGCCACAGTCCAGCCAGCCCAAACAGGATTTAATACCAAGTACGCAAGATTCTTTAAGCACCGGATAAGTGCGCAATGGACTGCTTTGTCCTCAAGTAACTTCGTCTGGTGTATTTCTGGGTTATGTAGAACCTCGCACTTAGGAGCGGCCAGCCAAAGATAGACAGAGTTCCAGCCCCCTCATGCAATTAGGGGTCACCAACGTTTAGCACCTACAAGGAAAGTTTTACAGGTTAATTCCATCACCCATGGAGTATATATTTACGTAAAGACACTTTTCTGGAGCTAGTACGTTTGGTCCCACGAAAGCGGACAGGCTGTCACTCAGTTTGTTTATTTGGTCAGCAGGAGAGATAGACAGAGTTCCAGTCCCCCTCACGCAATTAGAGGTCACCAATGATAGCACCGACAAGGAAAGTTTTGTAGTTTTATTTCATCCCCCTTAAGGGGCAAAGTCTTTTACAGACAGGGGGTATGATGTGTTGGTGTTGTGGGTAGTGGGTTTCCCCCCTTGCTTCACCCAAGGCCTAGTGAATTCTTGTTCATGAAAGGAGCGACCATTGCGGTGTTAGTCTCTTGGCCTAGCAAAACCTCTCATACCCCAAGATTGTTGTGCGTGGTGAAGAGCCACACCCTCCTCGAGGTAGTCCTGGTAATTGAGGGTGCGAATCCTCAGGCTAAACACAACGGATCTAGAGGAGCAAACCTCGATAATAAAACCGGTGCACTACACCGTACACGCCCTCTGTGGGTGGGAAGGAGCCGGATGGATACTGAACAAGTCTTGGGAGTGGGAACGAGTGTGGACTGCTGCCTGAAGATCGGAACCCATCGTACAGGCACAGAGACTCAGGATGTGACGATTCTGTTGTCTTCAACTCTTGGTCACATACCTAGAGCCTCGGCGTAACCAGCAGGCAATTTGGTGGCGGAGAAAGAGCACTGTGAGCCCTACCTTGGCTACGTATCACAAGGAGATGCAGAAACACCCCCTTTATCTCCCCCAGAGCTGGCACAGTACACTTCTGGCTCCTACCCGGGGCGGTAGGAAATCCACAGGCACGCTAGCATCACAATGCCATGAAGATGACAAAGTTGGAATTTACTAACTCAAACCTGGCAGAGCAAGTCCTCCATCAGATGCGGCCGATGCTGTGCCCACTGGCGCGTGGACACGTCCCGATCCCCATCGAGACTTGCCCGGGGAGCCCACCCCAGCTCAAAAAAGCAGAGAAGGCCACTCTCCAAACCTCCGATGTCTTGCGGGCAGTGTTAGGATGTGCAAGAACATGGACAGGAAGACTCCACAACTTCCCCACTGAAGACACGCCCACGACGACCGTTGCCTCAATTGGCTGTGTGTGCTGTACCCGGAAACGGGGCCTCCCAGTACTGAGGCACAGTTAAGTCCCCGATGTCACTTATCGGTGCACAGTTGAGAGAGATGGCTGAGCATCACAATCCCCCCTGTGTTGCAGCATGATGAGAACCCAGCATTGCAAACTGAGCTTGGGGGGATCACTTGGGCACCAGACTTAATACTGGCTCTTGACTGGATGGCTGCAAGCAGGAGATTTCTACAATGGAGAGATGGCAGGTGGTGGGTATCTGGAAGTGGCTCTGTGCAGGGCGTGAGGATTCCTTGGGAGAGCCCAGAACCAGAGCACAGCATTGTGCAAGCTCTGCATAGTTGGAGAGCCCCCCTGGATGACGGGGAATGCACAGTGTGCCACCCCACCTATCCCCAACTGCTAACTTAGAACCTCTGTATGCGTGCCAGGCCAGGATAAAATGCTTGGAAAAGAGACTGGAGCTCAGAACTCCCTAACTCAAAGTTGCAGGATGGCAGAAAAGCCATGGGGAAGACAGGTCTATTTTGAAGATAACGCAACCATATTTTCACCATACGAGCTCGGACGCCGCCTCGGTAAACAAGGTCCGCGCAGAGCAGTGACACCCCCAGGCTGCTTGCGAATAGTCTACTACTGGGAACATAAACAGATTAGGTATGAGCCACTCTCCCGTTGAAGAGGTGCTAAAGTCGTAGATACTGGGCCAGAAGGCGCACCGGAAACCACAGTATCATGCAACTCGCTTTTTTTTATGGATGAGTACACCGTCAAAGGGGGTGTTTCCTTGGGAGTGGGAACGAGTGTGGACTGCTGCCTGAAGATCGGAACCCATCGTACAGGCACAGAGACTCAGGATGTGACGATTCTATTGTCTTCAACTCTTGGTCACATGCCTAGAGCCTCGGCGTAACCAGCAGGCAATTTGGTGGCGGAGAAAGAGCACTGTGAGCCCTACCTTGGCTACGTATCACAAGGAGTAACATGTCGAAGGTCGAACAGTCGAAGGTAAACGGAGAAGAGGAAGGCAGAGAAAATCCTGGGCTGATAACATCAAAGAATGGGCAGGACACGGTTTTTCCACACTTGTACGCATTGCTGAGGATAGAGAGCAGTGGAGGACCCTGTCTGCTGATGCTTCCACCATGGCACCCCTACGACCCATGACGGGTTACGGGATGAGATGAGATGACACCGTCAAATAAATCTCGTACTGGTGCTCGCCCTGTGGAGCTCCACCAGGCAGGTGCAGTGCCGGGCTCTGAGCCTCGACAGAGCCCACCCTCAGCTACTGGAGGACCCTCTAGACTGTCTTGTGGAGTCAGCAGACGGCGGAGGAGAACTACTGACCGAAACAAAACAGAAAAAGAGAAACCCAGAGTGCCACTTGTCATGATGCACTGGAATGCAGAGGGAGTGAACAGCAAGCAGGCTGGATACAGCAAAAAGACAGAGCTGGAAAACATCTTGTATGAGAAGCAAGTCAGTGTTTGCTGTATCCAAGAGACTCACTTGAAAGCAAATCAAACCTTTAAAATAAGGGGATATCAATGCTTCAGATCCGACAGACAAGATAGACGAAAAGGAGGAGTACTTACTCTTGTAAGGAATAACATTCATGCACACGAAAGGAAAACCTACATGGATGGAGCAGAATATCAGCTGTTGCAGATAAAGGTAGACAAGATGGAAATAGAACTCCTGAACTATTACTGTCCAAACAACAAACCCCTGAGTCTCAGCTCTATACAGGTACCAGCCACCAACTTTATAGCAGTTGGAGACTTTAATAGCCACTCCCAGAGCTGGGGCTATAACCATCTAGATCACAGAGGTGAAGAGGTTGAAACATGGCAAGATGATCACTCCCTAATCCTAGTCAATAATGCCACAGATACTCCTACCTTCTACTCCAGAGGATGGCACACAACTTCAACACCAGATCTTGCCTTCGCCACACCAGATATAGCTGGATCTATTAGTAGAGAAGTAGGAGACCAACTAGGGGGAAGCGACCATCGCCCAATCTTTCTTACTGTCCAGAGTGCAACTCTCAGTACAGGCCCAGCCATTACAAGATGGAACTACAAAAAAAAGCCAACTGGGGTTTATTCAGGCATCAGGTAAACACGCTGCTGTCTACCCTCAAGGTACAGAACAGAGACATTAATGAAGTGGTAAAAGACTTCAACAGATGCATACTACAAGCTGCAAAGAAACCATTCCCAAAGGATGCCGGCGTAACTACATACCATACTGGTCCAGCACACTCCAAGAACGTCAGGAAGCTATGGACAGGGCTAGAAAGGATGCAGAGTCTCAGCCTTCACTTGAAACTCACAACAAATGGAAAAAGGCTGTAGCAGAGTTTCAGAGAACAAAGCTAGAAGAAAAACAAGATAGCTGGAGAACTAAAACGGCATCGCTGAACCTTGAGAAAGACGGCAGGAAACTTTGGAGATTAGTCAAGTCTCTAAATGAAGAGCGTTCCTCACCTAGGCAGACTATCACATTGGATGAAGGTGGCAAACTTTTCAGAGGAAAACAAGCTGCAGACTGTTTGCTAGAAGATACAGTTCAGAAAGCAACTTACCCATTAACATAGACCATCAGAGAGAGATAAGAAAAGAAATACTGGCAACCATGGGACAGACAGATACTCCTGCCCCAATGAGGGAACCCATCACACTAGGAGAACTACAGAACGCTATTTCCAAGCTTAAGTTTCAAAAGTCACCCGGCCCAGACAAAATCAGCAACGAAATGCTAGTAAATCTGAGCTCAGCAGCAAAGACAAAACTGCTTGAGATATTCAACCACAGCTGGTTGAAAGGAACGGTACCCCAAGTATGGAGAGAAGCCATCACAATACCCATACTAAAGAAAGGGAAATGTAAGACCGAGGCTGCAAGTCACCGGCCAATCAGTCTCACAAGCTGTGTTGGGAAGACTATGGAGCGAATAGTCAACCACAGATTGAAATGGTATTTAGAGTCTGAGCAGATCCTGGTGCCGGAACAAGCTGGATTTAGAGAATGCTACAGTATAGAAGACCAAGTTACTTACTTGTCTCAAGCAATATAAGATGCCTTCCAGGAGAAGAAAAAGGTCCTAACGATCTGGGTCGACTTCAAGCAGGCCTTTGACAAGGTGTGGAAAGATGGCCTCATTGCAAAACTTAGGAGAAGTGGAATCCAAGGCAACATGATGAAATGGATCCAGTCATACTTGCATAACAGGAGAACTAGAGTCCCTCTTGACGGTCTGCAGAGCAGAAAAGTGTTGCTCCATCAGGGGGTACCTCAAGGAGGAGTAATTTCCCCAACACTCTTCCTTGTTTACATCAATGACCTGGTGAAAGATCTCCCCGCAGGAGTGAAAGCTGCCTTATATGCAGATGACCTAGTACTCTGGTGCGCTGATGAAAACATCACCACAGCAAATTATAGAATGCAGCGGGCAGCAGACATGCTAGTGTCATGGGCAGAGAAATGGCTTATCACAATAAACACAGACAAAACCTCCACAACACTGTTCTCCCTCGCCCCCAAGGACAAAGCAGCTAACATACACCTAGGGACAACCGTGATCAAGGAAGAAAGCTACCCCACCTATCTTGGGGTGACATTTGACCAAAGGCTTACATGGAATAAGCATATTAAAAATGCAGAAGGAAAGGCCCGAAGACGACTAGGCATACTCAGAAAATTAGCAGGTACCAACTGGGGAGCAAATGAACAAAATCTAAAGAAGATTTATAATGCAGTAATAAGACCAACAACAAAGAGAACAACAAAGACAACAACCAAAAAGCTACAGACTTTCATAAATGGGTGCTTGCGTAGAATAGAGGGATTAAAATGGTATGACAAGGTTACCAACGTGGAACTGATGATAAGAACTAGACAAGTGCCAGTGGAACAAGAAATGAGAAGAAGACGATGGCGATGGATAGGACACACACTGAGGAAACCTGTTGATAGCATTACAAGGCAGTCCTTGTTCTGGAACCCCCAGGGCAAGAGAGGCAGAGGAAGACCAAGAAGTACATGGAGAAGAGAGTTGGAAACAGAGGTGAAAATGATGAGGAGAACATGGAAAGAACTTGAGATGATGGCACGTGACAGGAGGACTTGGCATGTGTTTGTTGAAGGCCTATGCTCCTTTGGGAGTGGAGGGTTATGAATGAAAAATAAGACCACACTTAGAGTTTAGCTCAGCAGCATGGTCATCAGCTGCTAACTCACATCTGCAGTCTTTGGACAAGGTGCAAAATCAAGCTCTCAGGCTCATTACAGGAGCCATGAAAACTACACCAATATCAGAGATGCAGAAGGTTGCTGGATTACAGACATTGTCCCATAGAAGAGACACAAAAACCATGATCCAGATGGAAAAGTACAACAGTATGCCAACGCACCCAATGAAGGCAAGACTAGATGATCTGGCATTGGGACGTCTAAAGCGTAGCAGCTTTGTGCATCGGGGAAAAAGACTTAAAAGACAGCATCAAGAAGACCTATCCATGAAGACAACACCAATGAAGCCCACCCTATACCCTGTACCATGGGAGCAGGCCAGCAATGCCATCCAAATTAATACATCAGTCAGTGGTCTCACAAGTGGATGTGAGTATAATGATCTGCAAAACGAACTGCTACATTGAGTATGATCCAAGAAAGCTATCCCGATCAATCATGGATACATGCCTATACAGATGGATCAGCAACTAATGCTGTTAGGAATGGAGGTGCCGGTATCTTTATCTCATATCCTGACAACCACTATGAGACTAGGCACATTCCCACTGGTAAATTCTGTTCCAACTATACAGCTGAGGTTCAAGCTCTAGAGCAAGCTGCAAATATGATTTATAACACCAACTCTGACTGCCACCAGGTAGTCATCCTCACAGATGCACTGTCTGTCCTGCAAGCTCTCAAGGGTGGTAGACTCCCGCATCTGAGAAATGAACTAAACAAGGTAGCTGCCAAAAAGAGAACCATACTTCAGTGGGTACCATCTCATTGTGGTGTACCCGGAAATGAAAAGGCAGATAAACTTGCAAAAAAGGGAGGAGAATGTGAACAAGAAGATAATGAAGTCACATACTTTGAGAAAAAGAGAGCTATCCAGACTATCAGAAAAGAACAGAACCAACCCAAAGACGACTATCACACTCTCGACCGGCAGGGACAGATAACTATTTTTCGCCTCAGGACAGGGCATAACAAACTGAATAAACACATGCACAAGCTACGATTGTCTGCTTCACCACTGTGCACATGTGGATTAAACGAACAAACTGCTGAGCATGTTCTACAGGATTGTCCTCTGTATGACCAGTTAAGAAAGATATACTGGCCCAATGACTCAACACTAAACTCAAAGCTATATGGAGCTAAAGAGGAACTTCAAACAACAGTCGAATTCATCATGAGAACTCGTCTGACGGTGTAAACATCAAAGATGCGATCGCAAGAAGAAGAAGAATCCCCCTTAATTAAAGGATATCTACATGTAAGACACTTTTCTGGAGCTAGCTTTTGGTCCCACGAAAGCGGACAGGCTGACACTCAGTTTATTTCATTTCTCTGTGTTCTACAGGTTTTATGAGTGGTGGTGTGTGTTCATGGGTGTATTTTGCATATTTTTGATTATTGATGTAATTTTATGTTGTTGTGATGACATGCATTATTTTCATGCTTTTCTTCATTTAATAAAGTTTACACATTTTATTAATGCGCTGTTCACGACCCTTCCATCCATAATTTACATTCTTAGCTCTTTACTATAGTCTCTATTTATTATCCAGAGAAAAGAGGAAGAGCAGGAGGTGCTTAGACTATAAAAGTGAGTTGAGGCTTGGAGAGAGAGATAAATTTAATAAATCTTCTTCCAGGTTGTCTTAAGTCCATCTCCTATTTTACACCTTATCTACGTGTAATCTATAACTCTGTCAGTCCACTATCCCTTGTCGATTTCACTACTATTGTCCAACTCGACAAATACTCTACACTCTAACTCAACCACGACAAACACCAATTATCAAAAAGGGTGACAATCGACAATGTGGAAACCATAGAGACATATCCCTTCTCAGTGTCCATGGTAAAATCTACTCTAGAATCCTAGAGCAGAGACTCTGACGCCTAGCTGAGCCACAACTGGATGAGGTCCAGTGCGGATTCCGAGCAAACCGAAGTACTCAAGACCTAATCTTCACACTCAGACAGCTGAGTGAAAAGGCCCTTGAGTATAAGAGATCCATCTTTGTTTCATAGATCTGGAAAAGGTGTTTGACAGGGTCCCCTAGAGCAAACTTTGGGACTGTTTGGCAAGGAAGAACATTCCAGCACCTCTGATTCATGCTATACAGAGCTTCTACAAGTTGTAGCATGTTACGCAAATGCCTAGTAAATGTATGAAGACCGGAAAGTGGAACACAAGTATACAAGCCCGAACAAAGGAATGCAGGGGTATTTTCTTGTGTATCTAGGGCAGCCAATCAGAAAAGGGGTTTCCCACGGACAGATAGAAAAGGCTTCGACGATTGTAAATGGAAGAATAAAATCTTCCGAAACTATAGTTAGAATTTGAGATCGGGAAGGAGAACGAAATGACAGACAAGGATGAAAATGGTCTCCTTTTGATGGGAATATCTCATTTATGCGTAGGTACAAGGAAATCGGAAGGGAGTAAGTAGTTGTGAAGAATTTTGCAAGAATTAAGTGTCCATGCATTGAGAAATCCTGTGTTTTTTTCCGATTCATAATTCAAGATAAAATTGTTAACACGACCGATATAGGAAGACAACATATGGATATAAAGGTCAACTCACGGAGAATGGAAATCTATAACTCTTAAGGCTTGAACTGGGAAAGGTGTGATGCACGAGACCCAGGTTTGAAACCCATTTAGCACAAACCCCCCGGAATTATAACTATTTTGGGAAGTTTGCTGGAGTTGCGAGCCTTATTTCCTGTATGTCCGGAAGCACCATATATAAGGACGGTCGAAAATGATTTAAAATTCACTTGTACAGCAAAGCAAGACAGAAGGACAACGGCTGGAGAGAGAGAGACGTGTAAAGGCCAATATCTTGTTATTTGCAGCCAGGCAGTTCTATTACTCCACAAAAGCCAGTCTTTACTGATCTTAATTAGATCCTGCGAGGGTATGTAAAGTTACTATGTAAAATAATACAGTAATTACAACTTTTATTTCAGGATTTGTTTAATCTATATGTTATGAAAGTGTCATGCATATTACCTAGTTACTTGGTATGATTGTTGAAGGTTGGAACCCGAAATTTAACCACCGTGACTGAGTCTGTATCAAGGCTAGCACAGTCCTTTTCAGGACTAATAACAATTCTTTTCAGGACCACCAACAGTCATTATCAGGGCTTATGCAATCTGTCTTCAAGTTAACGGTACTTTACAGAGCTGACTTCTCAGGCAGGGGGATACTATAACCTCATACCATATATGTGTGTACATATTATTTTGTATTATTTGATTTTATAAAATGTTCCACAGTATACACCTGTCTTGTCACTGATCCATAATCATGCATTTCCACGCATACATCTGAAAACAAATTCATCGCACATACAACAGGAATGTGGTAATTATCCACAATTAGCCACATATCCTACACTTATCTGCAGGTTCATACTTGTCAACCCAAAGTTAGAAGTCCATGATCAAGAATTGCTCAATGATCAATGCTAATCGCCCCAGCAGTGCCTGGATTGGTAGAAGCACGACCTACTGAAGCTGTACATCTCATATCAACACTGATGATCATAGAAGTTGAGTGATATTTGTGAAAATCATGCACCCATGAAGTGATAACTGTCAAGCAGAGTTTTATGATGACAATTTGCGTGATAAACTAGTGAAAGCTATAAAGTGAATAAAACAGTGACGAAGTCTATTACCCAACAAATTGGAAGAGTCTAAAGAAAGGACATTTTAGTTTAACTTGTAAAAACTGTAATTGATTTCACCAATTTGGTTTCTATGTAAATATAAATTTTTTATCAACAGACACACACAATCACCACAATTAGATAGATGTAAATAAAGAGGATGCATAAATTGTATTCACCAGCTTTATTCATTCAATATAGTTGATATTGAGTTTGGTTGAATTGTTATTAATATCACAGGTGGTACATAGCGGAGGCGGCGCAGTAAGGTCTGACTGCTCTCTGAATATTTTCAGTCTAGATACTTTCACAGCCGTGACTATCGAGTGATACCAGTGTACTTCTCTGTCTCTGGAACTTCACACATTCTGGAGAGAATACTATTTCTACTCTAGCACTATCATCTCACACTTATAAAACCTTCCACTACACAAGTCTTGCAGAAATTATGTTAGGACCGCAAACCATAAGTCGGAAGAGTTCAGGACCACCACTGGTGTAAGACAGGGTGATATCCTGTCACCAGCACCTTATCTGTTCATACTCCTCATGGACGATGTCATCAAGGCATGTAAGGAGAGAACAAGAAAGTATTCTGTGGGGTACTGGAAGATGAGACAGGTCTGTATTTCAGATCTGGCATTTGCTGATGATGTTGCCCTGATTGCTAAATCAGAGGCACATCTCCAATCCAACCTGCAAGTCTGGAAGGAAGAGCTGGAGAAGAGATGGATTGGTCACAAGCAGCTCTAAAACAAAATCCATGGTGATATCACGAGAAGAAAGAAGACATCGGATTAAGCTGGGAGAACAGGTCCTGGAGCAGGTCGACCACTTTAAATATCTTGGAGCTATTATAGACCGAAAGGGAGGCATCAAAGAAGAGTTGGCCACTCGAAAAGCAGCAGCTGGGGACTTTTTCAGGCCATAAATTGAGAATTCCTCAGCAAGAGAGAGGTTGGTAAGAAAACGAAGATGGCTGTCCTATGTCCCAGTCTTGACATATGGATGCGAGTCATGGGCAATGACCACAACTCATAAAAGCCAGATCCAAACCTCAGAAATGAGGTATCTGAGGAAGGTGGTTGAAGTAACAAGAAGAGACATGGTCCACAACCAGACGATACGTCAAGGCCTAAAATCCCACCCCCTGCAGACCCTCGTAGAACAGTCCCAACTAAGATGGTTTGGCCATGTCTGCAGAATGGGAGAAGATCGGCTACCATGACAAGCATGGGAAACAAAGAGTCAGGGATCCAGACCCCCAGGACGACCCAGAATCCGCTGGGAGGACAACATTAGACAATCTTTGAAGGACCGAGGACTAGAATGAAACCAGGCCAGGAGGAAGACAGCCGATAGGATAGTCTGGCGATCTCTCTTCCAAACCTCTACACCTCACAGTAGAAGGGGAACGACTAAGTAAATGTGATGGAGTACTGTATTTTTATTTTCAACAGGCCCCATTCTTTTTCTCCATGTAATTATTTGCGTTTATTTATGAGGAGTTACTGGGGTATTTAATTTCAATTTCGCCCCAGTCTTCTTTTCTCTGTAAAATAATTGCGTTCATTGTTATTTTATTAGACGTTGGAGTTATATTATTAGGTGGGTAAATTTTCTGACGTTAGGAACACCCACCAGGTTTAAACAAGGGATGGGGGCAGAAACACGACCCAAGTACGCAGAACCAACGCTTTAACCAATCAAATTTATTTTTGGTTACGCGAACGGTCAGAGGCATTATCTCACGTGATGCAATAAGTTGCGCGGGAGCAGAATAAACATGAGTCATTTTACGATATCATTGGCCGAGGTCAGAAATTATTTAATTGCAGCAATATTATTGGTCTAAAAGTCAGCCCAGAGAGACGCCACGCGATGACTCATCGCGTCTTATTTCATCATAATATTTTGCTATATATACAGCATCTAAATCGGTTAGCGTTCTCTGGTCTAAAAATTTTGCTACCGTGAAAACTACGCCTTATCGTCTGCTCAGCGAGTTAGCAGTTGCTCAGCGAGAGATATTCGGTATTTGGGTATGTCCATTACTTATTAGATAGTAGATAGTTTCTGTAAGATCTTAGCATGTTAAAGTAAAGTTTTCTTCTGGGAGTTAAATTAAATTTATTAGACAGAAGTGCCATCAATTGCTATCTTAGAATAAAACTAGAAGTTGTGCTTATAACTTTCTGTGAATCAGTAGCAGTATCTATGAGTTGTGTAACGGTTTTGCGATATTAACTGTGTGAGGATAAGTGCTAAGATAGACGGGTGCTCTGTAATATGTAATAGGTCGTCGGTGTACACCCGCATCTTTGATTTATGATAATGTGTAGTGTATATATATATATATATATATATATATATATATATATATATATATATATATATATATATATATATATATATATATATATATATGCAGGTATGGTTGGGTATTTAATTGTGTGTTAATTAAGCTGTAGTCAGGAGACAGGGGTGAAGTGAATTTTATATTACACAGATGGTGTAGTAGCAGTGTGGTTAATACTGTGTTAATTGATAGCCTTCCTGGGTCAGCCTGTAAGAAGTAGGGCCGGGGAATTATACCTGGGGATTTTTGCTTGCAGTGTATGCAATTGTTGTGACGCCGAGGCAAGCCTAGCACAAAAGATTTAAGTCAGCCCGTGTCTGGGAGTTCGCATAACAGACAGATATTAAGTGGGAGCGGGGAAAGAGATAGGAGGGACTGTAAATTAGTTGACCCTTGGGAAGGAATTTGTTTATCGCTTGTGCATAGTTGAGTAAGGGGCAGAGGGGAGTAAAGGAATGTAAGGTGTTTATGTGTTAGGGTTGAGAATATTTTGGCGTGTTGTATATTTGTTGTCATTTTTTCGTTTTACAGCATTTTCATGGCACATAGGGAGGGTGTAAACGGCCCTACAACTTACCAAGGTAATTTGTCGTCTCAGGAGCCGAGGGCTCGAGACATCGCCATAAGGTGAAGAGAACTGGTGAAGCGGTAATACTGGCGCCAGCACATCTGCACCAGTAAAAGAAAGTTCCCATGCATTGAAGCACATTCTTCAGGGGAACGGGTTTTCTTAAAATCCGGAGCTCTTAGCTCGTTATAATACACCATATAGGCGCATGGCCTGGTGTCTGGTTTTCACGGCCATAATAAAGCCGTTGGTCCTAAACCCGAAAAGAGTAACTGGGCAGTTGAAAGGAGTTTCATCAGCAGTGAAGTATTTACATCCCGAGTCAAGTTCCTCGTTCTTGATACCAAAGTCATCAGCTGCAGTAGTCAGGAAGAGAGAAAGGGAAATCATTCCTTTTCCAAACTACGACCAAAAAGAGGGGAGTGACGGAGCAGCAACTTATCAGATCCTCAGAAGATGACAGTAGCGTCAGAGAGTCACTGAATCAAGACGGAGTGAAAGAGAGAGGGAGAGAAAATAGCTGGGACCAGTAGGGTCAGATAGTATACTTAGAGGACAGCCTCTGAGCTAGAGCTGTAATAAAAGTCTACTAGTGTAGCAATCCAGTGGTATTACTTAGTGGCATATTATCGCATGAAGTTTTTTGAAGCTGTGTAGACAGTTAGTTGAGGCATCGTCAGCAGGACAGTGTCAGTTAGTAACCTTAGTGTAGTCGGGAGTGGTGGCTCTACTTAGAGACACCCCACCCGGTATATTGGTTTATTTTAGTTAGTTGGGTTTATTAGTATGTTATGCAAGAGTGAAAGAGTGTGTGGGAATTTATTTTAATTTGTCTTTCATTTGAAGTTGTCTTTTTGTTTTTTCAGGTGGTGCGAACTCGCACTTTTATTATTTTACTTACTTACTTAGTCGCTCCCCTTCTACCGTGAGGTGTAGAGGTTTGGAAGAGAGAGCGCCAGACTATCCTATCGGCTGTCTTCCTCCTGGCCTGGTTCCATTCTAGTCCTCGGTCCTTCAAAGATTGTCTAATGTTGTCTTCCCAGCGGACTCTGGGTCGTCCTCGGGGTCTGGATCCTTGGCTCTTTGTTTCTCATGCTTGTCGTGGTATCCGATCTTCTCCCATTCTGCAGACATGGCCAAACCATCTTAATTGGGACTGTTCTACTTGGGTCTGCAGGGGGTAGGATTTAAGGCCTTGACGTATCGTCTGGTTGCGTACCATGTCTCTTCTTGTTACTTCAACCACCTTCCTCAGATACCTCATTTCTGAGGTTTGGATCTGGCTTTTATGGGTTGTAGTCATTGCCCATGACTCGCATTATTTTATTATTTTACTGTAGATTATTTTGTTGGTTAATAAAATTATAAAATGTACACTGGATCAGTTTCTCTATAACTATACTGTACGTATATGCTTGTCTGTATAGTTGTGTCTGTGGACTTTAGTGAAAGCTTATCTCCTTTATGGTAATCATAGGTGGTGAGTCAATAGCTCTTAACTAAGTCGCGAGTGGCGAGGGAAAGTCAATCTAGGTTCTCACCCTCGAAGCTATAAGTCTCATCTTTCCACATTCACTATCATTCTCATCTAAATCTATCTTCTCAGACTTTCTCATACTAGTGGCTTGTCTATATATTCAGACAAACTCTAAAACTTAAATCCACTTCGTGACAGTAAGTAAGAGTACACACAGATAAAGGAAAAGTTAAACCTAATGAGTATATGCAGATAAAGGTACAGTTAAACTTCATAAGTTTATGCTGATAACGGAACAGTTAAACATGAGTACACTAGGATAAAGCAAATGTTTGTACAGTTCAACACTAGACAGCACATTATACTACACTGAACACAGATCAAACATTTTTTGTGTGTACCTTGATCAGCAGGCTGCTGTGTACTTGGCTGCTGGACTGTCAGGACAAGCGATGCCAGCAGCTTGGTGTCCTCTGTGTCACGCATGACCAGTGTGTGCTGTGGAGTTAGCCTACGTTCCCACATCATCATATGCACTTGACTAGGTGGGATGTTAGGCAACACGTTTGAGTAGCATGTTATGACTGACTTGAGATCATCACACTCCATCCAAGCAGGACCTACATTTTGCAGTTTTAAAAAATTGTTTTAAATAAACAGTAGTTACAAAAGATTTCTTTTTCAAAGATACTTTTTCAAAGATATTTAATACTCTTACTGATTAACTGTAATAGGTAAAAAGGATCCCGTTACACACCAATTGAGGCATATTAGGAATATGGTGTTAGGCCCATTATTTTCTTGACCATAGGCACACTAGGGGTGATGTGGTCAGCATCACGTCGGCCACCTTGCTCTGGTACCCAATTCATGAGCCGTTTGCAGTCTAAAAAATCCCACTTCAACTGAGGATCGAACCATGGACCATCGAGCTAGGAAGCCAGCGCACTAACCACTGTGCTATCATGGCTCCTGTTTAACTTTAATACACGAGTATTAAGTGCGATTTTCAATGACGGTCATTATTAAGGCAGTAATTAACCCCTTTACCATTACAAGTTGTTGTTTATTTTTTCCCCGTTACATAAATTTTTTTTTAACCTGGGGCCCATGAGGCAATTACCAAACACACCTGCCCTACAAAATGGGACTTTCTGAGTGTTGTAATGTTCAGGCATGTCCTAAGGGGTGACTGTGAATGGAACTGGCAACCTTGTCATGTAAAACAAAACTGCTACAGAAACTACCACATCAAGAGATTATGAACAGTTGAAACACCCCTGTAATATGACCATTTTTTTTAAACGAACACAATATCATCAAAATACAGAATTACGTAATAAATATTATCAATAAACCTGGCACAGCTGGAGCAATGAATATGTTTTCTGATATTCACAACTGTTAGCCTATAACATATGCCAACAGCTGTACCATGAGCTAGAAATCTTGAATGAATATTTTACGCACGACCATAGTTCTCAAGACGGTCCAAGAAAATATGGCCTTCCGTAAATCATCACCATTATTCCCCATGATGACCTCATTGAGGCGTGGTAATGGGCCGATCCTATTATATTTTTATAGAATCTCCATAAGTGAGACATGCCCGTGCTTAGTTAGCTGGCGCAAATAGAGTTTATTCTTAATTCCTTCCTCAGAAACGCAGTCGGTAGATACCTTTTATGAGGAGTTAGGGGCAAAGTACTTTTCTACAAGACAGGGGCGTATGACAAGTATTTGACTGGACATATGGATCCCTCCAACTTTCCGTAGCCTGTTACATGGAGGACGAATCTTGAGGGCACAAACACTATCCACAACAAGTCCCTACCATCTCAGGCCGGACATGGGCTCGTTGGAATCGTTTTTAAAATGGCAAGCCTATCACCCACGATGTTACTCAAGCTGCGCGTCAGGATTTTGAAAACCGGAAAGCAAAAGACTGGGATTCCCGTATATATCATCGGCCTGAACCTTGATTTCACCTTATCCGTGAGGTTCCCCAAGCGTCCTGGGATTTCCCGCCTGCTAACACTTTTTATTATGGCGCAGACCTATAAAGGAGGCATTTGAACGCACATTACTGTTGGATCCTCTGACAGACCAAAAGGCTGACGAAACAGTCGTCTCTTGACAAGCCAAGTATGTATCTGCAGCTCAAAGCGAAAGTGTTAAAGCTAGGATGTGGTTCTAGCCAATAATCTACCAATCATTAAGGAAAGCCCCCGCGTCCTTAACATGCTCTAAAGTACTACAACAAAGATGCCCAGAAAAGTTGAGGAAGACACTAACAACAGGGATGAAAGTTTTTGTTCGCCTGACTTCCATCCGGAAGCCAAGATAACTTCGCACGCATCGGATGCAAGGTGACGTTTTACTCGTCTCATTAAAAAAAATCATTTTTTAAATTCTTTTACTTCTAAGTATTCCTTCATTAGGAAACTTTAAATCAATCAAAAAAAAATTTTTTTTTTAGACTATATTTAACCTTTTATTTACAAATGCAATTAAAACACAATAAAAAAAATACTAAATTTTCTTTTTAACATTATGGAACGCGACATTTGACTTTTTTTTTTTTTTATTTTATTAAAGATGGGGATTTTGAATTGTGTTATGAAATGGAGTAAACATGTAGCCACAAAGTTATTATCATTTAAAAAAATGTGCACATTTCTTGCGAAAATTCATTTTGGCCTATACTGTCGGATTTCAAATTAAAGCGAAAATTTTTTAGTTTTAAATGGAAGAAGATGTACACATTGGTCGAAAAAATTTTCTTTGTATTAAAAAATAATAAAAATTTTGCTTCTATAAAAACATAGATGGGGGGGGGTAATTGGTTTGCACATTTCACATTTAAAGTTCATAATTATTGGGGAGTACGCTAAAAGCTAGCATTGCAACAGATTGCACGGAGGAAATTCGAAATAGATCCCTATAATGACGGTTGCGTTCAGCATAGGAATTATCACGTGATGCTCTTATCATCGTCCTCTACAATAGTGCGTGTGTAGTGCTGTTGCAGATAGCCCACAATAAGCGAGTTGTCTCGGCTGAGGGATGTTGTAGGGCCGAGTGATTTATAAGGACGAGAAGGAAAAAACACACCCAACCAAAAAACACAAACAAACAACAACAAAACAAAAAAAAAAAAAACAAAAAAAACAAACCAACAAAAAAAAAAAACAAATTTATTATTCTATATATATTATTATAACAACCAACTATAAAACAACCAACAACCCTCTATTAAATTTTAATAAGGGTTGGTATGGTGTGGGTGTGATGGGTAGAGGAGATTTGGAAATGGGTGGTGAGTGATAGGTAAGGTAGGTGGTGATTGGTGGTAGTGGGAGTTGGGGGGTCTCAGTATAAGATTGGGAATGTGGTTTGGGAAGGGTGAGGATGGGTGGTGGTTAGGGTGGTGGGTTGTTGGAGGAGTTGGGGGGGGGAATTTGTTGGTAGGATGGGTTTGGGGAAGTTTTAATTGGGGGTATGAATGTATAATGTGTAGTGTGGTTGGTGGGAGTTATTTGGGTGGGGGAGTGGGTTATTTATTATATTCTGTGGGGGGGGGTTTATGGAGTTAGGGTGGGGGGGGGTATATTTTATAAGTTGGTATGTGGGGGGGGTTATGTGTGGGGGAGGGTGGGTTTTTCTTTTTTTATTTTTTAATTTTTTTTATAGATTTATTATTTTTTTGATTTTTTTATTTTTTAATTTTTTTCTTTTCTTTATATATTTTATCAAAAAACAACAAAACCCCAACAACATTTTTTTTTTTTTATAACAAAAATAATCATTTTTTTTTTTTATGTTTAATTAATATGGTTTTTTTTTTTTTTTTTTTTTTTTTTTTTTTTTTTTGTTTTATTTGGATAGATTTTTTTCATTTTGTTTTTTTATTTTTTCTTTTTTTTTTTTTTTATTTTTTAATTTTACTTTATTAAGATTTTTTTTTTTTTTTTTATATTTTTTTTTGTTTATTTTTTTTATAAGAGATTTTATTTTGGAAGTTTTTTTTTATAATTTGTTTGGATTTTAATGTTTATTATTTATGTTTTTATATAAGGGTTTTACGTTTTTTTTTTTGTGTTTTATAATTTTTTATTTTTTTTGATTTTTTTTAGAGGTTTATTATTTTATAATCAGTTTTTTTTGATTTTAACCTGGGGAATCCTTCATTTTTTTTTTATTTAATCTTTAAGGGATCTAACTGGGATTGAGTGGGAAAAATAATACATGTAGTGGGGAGTCTAGTGTTTGGATTAGGATGTTGGGTTCAATTTACGATATAATGTTGTTGGGTACCCATAACAGATTGTGTAAAATAATGGATTACAAACAACAACAACAACAAAAATATTTTTAGTTGTGTTGGAGTGTGGGTTTCGAATTGATTGGTTTGAGGAATATGGAAGTGTGAGGTTCTTTGTTATGGGAGGGTGGGGAAGTTAGGTGGGGGAGATTTGTTGTGTAGTTGTTTGTGGGTTGGGTAGAGTGGTGCTTTGGGGGTTTTTTGGGTTTTTTTAGGGGGGTTTGTATAGGTGTTTGTGTGGGAGTTATGGTTTGTGAGGTAGTTTAAAATTTATTTATATGTTTATGATTTTTATTTATTGATTATATTATGTTATGTTATTTAAAATATTTATTTTTTTTAAGGTTACTTATTATCAAATATCCCTAGTCAAGGAGGAGAAAGTGTAGATAGATAGCGCCTTTTGTTTAGCTTTCGTCAGGGCTTAGTGACAGGACATATTACACTTACTTTGATTTGTGCGAGTGACGCTGTTAACGTGCTTCGGATTGTACGAGATTGTGAAATCGCGCTCTGACAAACTCGCAGTTGGCGTAGTGCTGTTTCAGAATCGCCAGGGGATGTTGAGGGATGCTTTCTAGGATCCGTGTGCTCAAAGTCCCCATATCACCATTGTGGAGACATTTAATGTGGTGTATGTCTGCATAGCCTGGTTTAGGTGTTGTTGTTGATTGACTGATCAGATTCATAGAGTGATTATTGCGATTGGAAACACTATCTCGAAGAATGTTGATATTAGTCTCCCACGGCTCCACTTGTGGCTCCTACTCAGGAGACACTACAGGAAAAATCCGGTCTCACAGAAGAGGAGCCCGCTTGCAAAATATTTGTGTTTTCGGTCAGGACTATACTTATGTCGTGGTTTGTTAAAATTTGTAAAAGTAGACAGTGTCAGAGATCTTCCTGTGTGAGGTCATACCCTATTTATCACCGGATGCAGTTGGCCTATTATAGATCGAATTCAAGTGTGTGAGAAATAGTGGAGACAAAAAGGACCCCGAACGAAGACAGAAAGGACGATAAGTTCCATTTCATATCACTATGTGCATTACTTATCTGAAATACATCAGGAACTTCAACGACTGATGGGCACCTTCTGGAGGACCTCACTAAAGAAATGGTTGTCCTGATTAGGTCATTTGGGATTCAAAAGTGCGATACACGTCGTACGCGAGAGCAACTTTTGCAAAGTTGGTATGTCCGCAAGTTGTCATGCTCAGACATTTCTGAGGTTTGCTATGACCTCAAGAAACCTTTTTGTATGAGGGTCGACGCGTCGTTAGGTGGTGGCATTCGGGTCAACCCTACTGCTTCTAAGACTCGAGGGAAACAATGATACCACTTAAACATGCTATTTTCAGTGCCCTTTTGGCAGTCGAATATTAATAAAGCTGAACGGAACCTCCTAACAGCGTAGTCGAATAGTGATTGGCCTCGCTTTTGATTGAACGCGGGGGGTTTTTTTTTTATTTTTATCAGACGCACATCATTAGTTTCATCTAGGTACGATCTGTCCACGGTGCAATATCTGATCACACGCACCTGTTATGGTCTTTTTACTGTTGAGTCGTCACAAATAATAAGATTAGATTTATAAGAGCAAAGGATCTGCGTTGGGCCCTTCTTTCATAGTGTTGTATTCTTTCATAGTGGAAATTACTCGAACATTCCGGGAAGACAGAAAATGTCGGGGAGATTTCTGAGTTAGAAGAAACTGGGACATAGGAGGAAGGTGGAGCCCTCCTAAAGTTTTAAGATTATAGCGATCTCTCCATTAGAGAAGTACACCTAAAGCCTACCTCGCGATCAGGGCAGCTTATTGTCATTAATTCACAATAACATGTAAAGTAGGGTTTTTATGTCTAAAATAGAGGGGGGACGATTGTGAAAGATCAGAACTCAAGCTGACTCCTGAATAGTGGTTGGATGATATGCGCTAGACCACTTTGTTACCGAACACCTTCGTCGATAACTTCTGAGTGCCCCAGAATAATATTGTGGTAACTTTTCGATTCAATCGGGATTTTTTTTCTCACCTGGACTATACTTTAAATCACTATGCCAACCGTCTCCACCCACAGTCCCAATGGTCAAATCCACGTTTGATGATTAATATGTGGACAGTTTATCTTTACCGTTCATTTCTTGGTCATTCGCGATTTGAGATTTCTAAGGAGAGTAATAGTATAATCAAGCTCCAAGGAGACATACTCTTGAGCCTTAGTCGAGCGACTATATTGTGATCGCAGTATTTTACACTTCAGAACTTGAACACTAGTGGGGGCAGGTTGCACAGAATCACAAAAAACAAGAAAGTAGGCGGCACATCTGATCAAAACAGATGCTGGAGGATCTTCAGGACAAGGGTCTATCGGACGTTATACAAAAGGCGTTGTGGGTCCTGAAATTGAGGGCGACACGCAAGTTTCCCTGCCGGTATTTCAGATTCGGTATTTTAAACACTGAAGATCCGATCGCAGTGGGATAGTAAGGTGAACGGGGAAATGCTCCGTACGCGCAAGCTGCGTGCGGCAGGATACGTCAGTCCTGGTGCGGCCTTCTCTCTTTAGTCTTGGCGGTCAGGATTCCCAAAGTATTCTGAGATCTTAAAAAGGTAGTCCAATACTTATTCTCATGTCCCACTATCAATCTTGCATTTCACAGCTAGATATATAGACAGACCTCGTAAAAAAAGCCATGGTTATTGTCGTAGATTTTTGAATAGGGGAATTTTTATGATCTTGGGTTGGTCCCTTTCCTGAATAGCATTTGAGAAAGTGAATAGTCACAGTGATGAAGTAGTAATAGCAATAGTTTCCCACGTGTGAGGATGGTGAATTGTGATAGAGGCTGGTATATCTGGAAATCAAGAAAATCTTCTCTCTTTTCACCTATCTTCTACGACAGCATTTAGTAATTTGAGTCAGACACGTTCTACACAATTTATTGAAATTATTTATATAAATATAAAATCACCAACACCAAAACGTAGTGCTTGTATAAAGGACGTCAGTTAGCCGTAAAGACGTAGGACAAAATATGAACAATGATTATATGTTAATATGGTCTGTCAAAAAAGACGGCTGACAAACTACGGGGTATTCGTTCCTGATCTTTACGATGTTCAAGAGAAATTTTTAATTATTCATCTAATCAAATTTATTCAAATACACATTGGAAATTACATCACATATATACAAATAGTCATAAAAAAATCAAGGAATTGCTACAGTATATGTAGAACCACAGTTAGATCTCTAGTAACCCTCGAAAAGCCAAATGCCACAACCAGTCCTGTTGGAAGAAAGTTGATCCTCCAACAGACCCCCTAAGCGAAACTCATAAGAGATACATAGGATTTGGTTAATATTTACACCTCTTATTAAGGGTTATGGTACACAGAATTGATATCTCTGATGTTTCCTTATCGTGGGTGCGCGAATCTCGTTGTGCACTTTCGTGATGGGTTCATGAAAGGAAGCGTGGATGTGGTTATGGGCGATAGCAAAAGATGGTGCCAATATACAACATATAATAAAATTCACCTCCGTCCTGCATTCCACATTTATTCATTCTGCCGGAGCATCAACGTGCACATGTTACATTTACTCACAGCTTACGATAAGACCACTTCTGGTATTAAATTTTTTAGGACATTCAACTACAGACTCGTCAAGGCTAGATCTTTGACCATAAAAAATACCCAGTTCCTTCAAATAGACTGATGCAATTATCTGATTCCCACGGGGTGCGAGTACATACTTGGGTGTTTTATTTTTAGGAGTCTGCTTAGGTCACATTTAATATTGTTCCAGGCACGATAAACATTAACAACGTAGCACCAGTTCAATAGCTTAAAAAGTTAGTTGCTTACTCCTTTTACAGGGACGTGGCAATGACCAACCCAGCTATTTGATATTAGCTGTTACTGGGAATTTTCTAAGCAATTTTTTCAATTCACTGTTAGTTGCACACCATTTGCCTTTCTGAACGACCGTAAGACGGCGTTTGTGTATTATTACCATTGTTAAAAATCCACACACAAAAGCGACTGTACCAACTAAATCCGCTAGCAGCCAGCAGGGTTACGAAACAATGAGTATATCTGGATTATGGAAAACTGCGTTCATATCCGCTTTAGGACCACTAGACAGCGCCAGACAATAACTTTAGGATATTCTAGAATGTGAGAGAATGTCAGATTTGGTTGTATTACTTTTCTAGTGAAAAGGAGACTATATTTGGGTCACCCACACACCACCTATGTCGAGAAACTCTGTCGGAACAAACTTGTATACTGTCGTCTATATATGTTACTTTTGCCACAATACTGGCTGAAATTTGTTATAATAGAGTTTGTGCAGAATTCTGAATCTGGCTCAACAAGGGGACAAGTATAAAACATTTAGTCGCTTTTATTAAAAAACAGCCCAGTTAGGTCGCAGAGTCTGTACTCTGGTATATTTATGAAGTAACAAGCACTGTCAGGACAGTGTGTTAACCTTGGTTAAACCTACTACGTGGTTAAAAGATTAAAAAATGTTTGTTTTTCTCTAATGGTATGTTCTCTGTACACGCTAATCGAACGGTTTATATGTTTTGGGGTTACCCACAAGCGTATTTCAACTGAGAAGGTAGGAGAGAGAATTAAACCTCTATATAAAAATATTTTACGATATTATGTAACTCAAGCTATTAAACATGTTACATTTTTTGAAACTGACAACTCGACTTTCATTAAACTTTCTTCGTGAAAAATAAGTTGAGAGATAATATGTTTATATATAATCATCATTCAGTGGAATTAGGGAATATCACGCTACGTGTTCTAGTCTAACCACTATGAAGAATCTAGATTAATAAAGTAGTTAGTTTTGAATTGTTTTATTCTCGTCTTGATTATTTCCTTAGCTCAGTAAAATTAAATTCCGTAATAGCCGACTGAGTTTAAGCTAGTGAAGATATATAAATTTCTGGTTTTTTCCACACTGTAAACTCGTAACTATAAAAATAATACCAGCACTATTTAAATAAATTAAGCGCTCTGCAACATATCCAAACTAGTGATCAATAATTTAAGCGACTATTTAATCACTTTTTTACATCACAAATTAATTCAGATATTATTTAATATTACCTCAGTATATTTCTTACTCTCTGTCCAACCACAAGATAACTACTAAGAACTTAAACACACTACGCTACATTACTAAATGACATCCTCTATTAACAGACGATTCTAGAAAATCGAACGAATGCTTGTTCTATGTCTTGACTGCGAAGTTACTGAGTGAAAATTGAAAATTAACTCCCTCCTCAGTTTATATGAAAGAACACCAGACAAAGATGGTACGGCTAGATTTCCTTACAATAGCGCAAATAAACCTCCACTTCTCTTAACACCTTACGTGTAACACCTTAAAAAAGCATTGCCGTAAAACTGCACACCTATGATACGAGAATGGGCGCGTGGGTCAATGTTGCCGAAATCTGCAGACATACTTCGTCTCCAGTGCAGAAGCAGTTTTTCACACCTCCATGAGAAAATACACCATCTCTGAGAACCATAACTGTACATCTTTGACTTTCTCGCACCTTACGCCAAAAATACTGGCCTTTAGAGCGGAGTCGTCATCATATACACTTAGACACTGAGTTTTCCTACTTTGGTATAATACATGTCATCGATGTCGCTCGATTACTTACCACCGAACACAAATGTGTTCTCCTCATCATGTATGTACGGACAGGATAAATTCTTTCACTTTCAGGCGACCAGTCAATCTTGTGACCGCAAAGAAGAAACCATCTGTACCAAGGGAGGAGAACTAAACTGTGTTAGACACATGCTGTCTGCTCCCACTGTGTCTGACGGAATGCATTTTAAAGACTAACGCTACTGCGTATTACTAGTTTTGTAGGGGGATGACAAGTTACGTCATCATAACTGACGTTCTGCAGTTGTTGTGAAATTAGTTATAGGCGAGGTTGTGTTTAAACTCTGTTTTAAGAAATGTAGATGTTGAAAATAGTAATGTATATAGTCGACAATCATAAGAAGACATAACTCGCGAAAAGAAAACTAAAAGAACAAAAAGGCATAAAAGAGTGGATTAATAAATAGAGGATTATGGTTGTTGATAAAGAATTACAGAGACAGATATAGAGCGCAAATTCACAATGATCCATAAAACCTACGGGTTCGGAAGGCGTAGTGTTTATCATATACTCGCTCGTAAGTCGTGCGCAGAGATTTAGAAGGGATTCACATCTGCTGATTGTGTAGAAATTCTGCTTAGTGTTTCCTTAATTGACATTGTTGGCTATCTATCATTGGAAGAGTGGTTTCGCCTGTAGCACTAGTGCGGCTTATGTAATATATGTTGTTAAAAAGGTGAGATGGCTGTGGTACTAAGTTCCTGTTTCATTGTTTAATGAGAATGGGTTGGCTTTAGACTCTCGGTGATTTTTGTGTTTTATTTAAATCTATTATAAAATTTACAAAACGTACTATCCCAACAAGTTTACAGCTGGATATGATGGGGATTTCCGAAGGTTATATAATATGACGTCAAGGTTATATATCTATTATAATATTTCCATAAAATAATAGATGCACTTTATGTGAGGTATTCTTAAATGTAACTTTGTGGTGTTTAATATCGCGATACTGAGAGGGGAATTTACTAACATTTAAATAATTTCTTCGAAAGTTTAAGTCCCTTATTAGATATAATGTGTATTTCATGCTCCAATTCCTTTAACCATTGGACTAAGTGACTCAGTGTTTTTCTTAAAACATAGAATTAAATTCAGCTGTGTGTTATTATTAATAGCCTTAACGGTTAAATTTTATCAGACGAGTTAGAATTTTAGTTTGATTTTTGAGGTTTTGTTTATCGTTGTCATGGCGTGTTTCTACTCTTTTTTATATTAGAAATGTTCACCTTTGCAATACCAGCAATTATAATGAAATGTCTATACAGGAGGTTTCAGGAACTCGGTTCTTAAACTTCCAGACATATTGATGAAACATTTTTTAAATTTAAATCTTGTGTGGCAGGTACGATGGCGACCCGAGCTAATCATAATTACATTGAAGAATAAGCACAAACGCTACCTCCACTACAAAAACCAATTTAAATAAATCTCACATATTTAATTTCATTCATGTGAGATTAAACTGGAAGATGTACAGGTTGCCCAAGTAGGGGTTATTTTTATTTCACTGCTGTACTGGTGGGAGAGTACCTCTTTAACCTGTCTTTTTATAGTTGGGAACTGATAGCCTAGTTTTTCCTCACTGGTTAGTTAAAAAACTTTACCCGGTGGGTCAGTTGTCAGGTGCTAACATTCACCGCATTATTGAAGGAAATTGAAGGAAATAATTTACCACCACTTCATTTTTCACATCCCCCGTGTGTCACGGAACTGTTTGTCACCAGTGCCATCCCATTAGACTCCATTTGTTATATTAATAATTAAAAACACATGATCTCCTTATAGGCTTCAAGTCCGTTTCGATGATCGTATCAGGCGATAAGTCGGGGATATTACTTTGCTTAGTTCAGCAAACTCCACATCCGATCGCTTACATATGGATTTTATTTAGGGCAGGGGACATCCGAGTTACATTAGACAACACACCCCCTCTCAGTACTAGGGGTACTAAGTTTTACATGTCATAGAGTGTGTAATTTAATGTTTATACATATAATTGCTAAGGGATTGTCTGGACTCTGATTGCTGCCCAATCGGTAAGACTGTAAGTGTGATGTGAATATCATTGGAGTGTTTGGAATGGGTGAGCATATATGATGTGTGGACGCCTCAACGCGATTACCACGTTGCATGATGTAATGACAAGGTGATTTTTAATTTTGTGTGAAAATAACCATTTGTTTAACTTGCACCTACCGGGTTAATACAATTTTCTCACGTTTTTTACTCCCTCTCTGCATTAGTTCATTTAATTTGAGGACTCATTTTTGTTAACGCCTGTCTTCCCACCCCCACCCCACTACACACACTCCACCCAGTGGCACACTGTAATGCTTCAGTAAAGGGACAAGAAAAGATAAGAAGAAACAAGAACAAGAAGAAACAATTGGGAGAGAATTATTAATAAAAATAATAAAGAAGAAACAATTGGGAATAACAGGAGTTTTTTCTCTACACTCCTACTCCTATTAACCTTGAGATTTGTAACCCCTCTTTGCTCTCTTTCATAGAGTAAGTGTATAACTTATCAGAACGTTCACTGTTTAGGGTTACAAATTATACCGCTCTATAGATGTGCCGTGGGTGGGATAACATATTATCTCAAGTATATGCGGTTTCTGACTGGGCTGGGTTTATTCCTTTTTGGTGTTCTGAAATGTATCAGAGCGGTGCGGGAAGGGCTTAGTCTCGATACAATCTTACTTTCTTCACCCCCTCCCCCCCCCCCCCCCACCGCCCCCCCCCCACCTTCGTTTATTTGCCATTTTCTGTACATATGATAAATTTTTATTGTAAACAAAAAAAAAAACTTTGATTATTTAGTTTTGTGATTTGATTTTTTTAAGGTAAATATAACATCAAAAACTTATTTTATTTACTGTGTTGGAAATACCCAAAGCCCAAACATTTTCCCCTATTTGTTTTAATATAGTTTGTATTTTAAATTGCGTCTGTGTGTTTGAAGCACCAAATCGGTTACGTGAGCGCAGATGTGTGTCTTGGAAAACTGGCTCAAATAAATTGTTTTGTCCAGGGAGAGTCTGAAGAGTAGATTGAAGAGAAACGATTTGTCAATAAGTAAGTCTGTCTTTACTCTCCCCTGCCATTCTGTGAAAGCAATATTTACTCTCTACAATTTTCTTTCACTGAGCTTTTCACCACCATTCTCCAACTCTTAAACCGGAAAACTTTTTTCTATGAATCTTTTCCTCTCAAATAAATTCTACAACCGCAGTAACTTCTTTGTTATCTCAAATACACTAGAGCTGTTAGAAAAAATATCTGATTACATTTCTTGTGGAATTCACCAACCCATATATTTTATCCCAAAGAATACAGCTATAAAAAATTTAAGGCATACCAAAATGTTGTGATATACCAGTGTTATTCAATTGTCCTTAATATCTTCACAACCATTATCATTTGTGTGTACACCACTAAGGGTGCAACTCGGAAAGCTAGTTTGTCTGCTCTACTATCGCTGGTACCCATGCATGACCAGGGAATTACTTAATGCACAGAAATACCGCGCATTGTCAGTAGATCCATCCACCAGTTCTCCGTGTGACAGAATGTGTACGAAGCTAATAAAATACTCAGGGAAAGTGCTGTTCTATGGTATGTTTTCTCCTCGTTCTTTTAGAAGCATAGCCTCCATTCGGGACACTTCCTCAAACAATGGGACCTGAGAGTCTGAACATTAAAATCACCATGGTTGATGGCGTGAGTTGTGTTTCATAAATTAACGACGTTTAAGAACAAAATCTTCACATTTTTCATCAGGGTAAAGAAAATAGGCATAATTGCTTTTTTCATTTCTGCCCTTGCTGTTTAGTTGGCTGTTTTCTATAATCCGTTCTGTATGATGGAGGTTTTCGTAATGTATGCTCAGATCCCACTGTTCTCCATAATTCCCCCCCAAAAAATTCTGAGAAAGAATGACATTGACTTTGTCTTTTGTCTTTGATCCCACACCATCCACTGATGGCATTTAGTCTTGGTGATATAACATTGGCTGAAGGTAAAACTCTCCAAGCATTAGAATTTGTCTCAAAATTAAAAGGCAGAAGGTCTAGAAATATAGTGAAAAACTGAAATCTATATTCATACGCATTCATGATCCTTCGTTTTTGCTACTTATAACAGCATGAAGCACCACTACAGGTGTCCCTTGAAGAAAGTAAACTTTTTGTCTTCAGTACCCAATGTAAGGAGCCGCGGCTAGCGTAGTGAGTTAACCAGCACTCTCTCTGGCAGCCGCAGTTTTTTAAAGATCGTTTTTATGATGGGGGTGACGACTCGGGGGTGTGATGCTGGATCAACCCGGGAGACGGCATTTGAGGATTTATCGTCGACTGG